>PVKV010027758.1:0-25976 GCA_004027835.1 Alouatta palliata | reverse complement strand
TAGAGGCCATTGAGTGGACATTGGGAAACAAAGCATAAGGCAATTGATTGGATATTGGGAAACAGGGCTTGGACGGGGCGAGCTGCTACTGGTAGGTAGGCAGGATTTTCGGTGCGCGGGCATTAGAGGCGATTGATTGGATATTGGGGAAACAAAGCATGGGGCAATCGATTGGATATTGGGAAACAGGGTTTTTCAAATTCCGGCGGGGTTTTTCAACGGCGGGCTAGGTGCCGAGTGCAGAGCTTGGTGCCGAGTGCAGATTTGGGTGCGGAGAGCAGAAGTGGGCGTCCGGGAAGCGACGTGGCGGGGCTAGATGAGCGTGGAATGGTGACGTAGCTTCCAGGCTCAGGGAGGGATGGGCATGTCCAAGCTCCCGGCGAGGCAGCCGGCCTTACAGTTCCTTTGGTGTGACTTTCTTGCTAACAGCTTCTCCACCTTCATTTTGTGAATAAAAGGAGTGGGCATACTCTAAACAAAGCCTCTTTTATTAAGTTCCTTCTTATATTTGGAAAAATCCTTAATTTAGCAGTCAGGAATTTGGCAATATCATTAAAGTACTATTTTACATTCTGAAAACAAGGAATTATTTTTACTTTTTATTTTTATTTTATTTGTTTATTTATTTGAGATGGAGTCTTGCTCTGTTGCCCAGTCTGGAGTGCAGTGGCAGGATCTCAGCTCACCGCAACCTCTGCCTGCCGGATTCAAATTCTTCAGCCTCAGCCTCCCGAGTAGCTGGGAGTGCAGGTGTATGCCACCACGACTGGCTAATTTTTTAATTTTTAGTAGAGACAGGATTTTGCCATGTTGGCCAGGCTGGTCTCGACCTCCTGACCTTAGGTAATCCACCCACCTCAGCCTCCCAAAGTGCTAGGATTACAGGCATGAGCCACCAGATCAAGCCTATTTTTACTTTTTAAAAAATTGAATATATAAAAATAAAAAAATAAATTACACATATAAGGCTGGTCGCAGTGGCTCACACCTGTAATATTAGCACTTTGGGAGGCCGAGGGGGGCGGATCACAAGGTAAGGAGTTCTAGAGCAGCCTGGCCAATATGCTGAAACCCTGTCTCTACTAAAAAAAAAATAATAATTAGCCAGTCGTGGTGGCACACACCTGTAGTCCCAGCTACTAGAGAGCCTGAGGCAGAGAATTGCTTGAACCCGGGAGGTGGAGGTTGCAGTGAGCGGAGATCAAGCCACTGCACTCCAGCGTGGCTGACAGAGCGAGACTCCGTCTCAAAAAAAAAAAAAAAAAAAAAAAAAATTGAACATATAGATATATTTTGAGACGTGGTCTTACTATGTCACCCAGGCTGGTCACGAACTTCGGGGCTCAAGCAATCTTCCCACTTCAGTCTCCAGAGCAGATAGGACAACAGGTGCACACAACCGCATCAGGCTCTGAACATTATTTATAATTCACATGATGCAAAATTCAAAAGGCAAACAGAAATTATAAAGGGCAAAACTCTCCTTCCCACCCTGTCTCACAACCAGACAGTTCCTCTCCCCAAAGAAACCAATGTTACCACTTTATTTTGTCTTTCCAAATACAGTTTACACACACAAGCAAATATGAATATATCTTCTATGTTTTATTTTTTTGGGGGGGATGGAGTTTCCCTCTTGTTGCCCAGGCTGGAGTGCAATGGCACAATCTTGGCTCACCACAACCTTTGCCTCCTGGGTTCAAGCGATTCTCCTGCCTCAGTCTCCTGAGTAGCTGGGATTACAGGCATGCGCCACCACGCCCGGCTAATTTTGTACTTTTAGTAGAGACAGGGTTTCTCCATGTTGGTCAGGCTGGTCTCAAACTCGCGACCTCAGGTGATCCGCCCGCCTCAGCCTCCCAAAGTGCTGTGATTACAGGCGTGATCTTCTACCTTTTTACACCAATAACAGAGAATACAGATTGTTTACAGCTTCATGGTATTGGATTTTATGGATGTGCTATATTTTATTGAATTGGTCCCCTACTAATGGACATTTAAGGTTGTTGTCAATCTAATGTACAAACAATCCTGCAGTTAACAATCTTGTACATATGTAGTCTTACCTGTGCACAAGTATATGTGAATAATTTTATTAAAATTGACAAATATTTCCAAAATGCCCCCAATAAATTTTATAACAATCTTGCATTCTTCTCTACAATGTGTAAGTGTCAGGGACAGTTTAGACAAGGAAAATACAATATGGAAGATGGAGATGCAATGTAAATTTAGAATGCTGCCCACTTGGCTATGGTTTTAGTATCCTTAAGAATCAAAGGGCTGGGCGCTGTGGCTCATTCCTGTAATCCCAGCACTTTGGGAGGCCGAGGAGGGTGGATCACGAGGTCAGCAGTTCAAGAGCAGCCTGGCCAACATGGCGAAACCCAGTCTCTACTAAAAATACAAAAATTAGCTGGGCGTGATTGTGAGCGCCTGTAGTCGCAGTTCCTGGCGGGGCGGGGCTGAGGCAGGAGAATCGCTTGATCCCGGGAGGCAGAGGTTGCAGTGAGCTGAGATCATGTCACAGCATTCCAGTCTGGGCAAGAGTGACACTCCATCTCAAAAAAAAAAAAAAAAAAAAAAAAGGAGGCTCTCAGAAGAAAATAGTATTACCAATTTGTTGTCTAGACATTCAGATAAGCTGAACCAATTAACCTCTTTGTGTTTTCAGACACTAAGTGCACCAAAATCAATTAGAAGCGAACTTCCTTAAATTAACCCTCAGCAACCATAACCTGGTGAAAAGTCAGCAGGGGAAGAATAGTGGTGATAAGGCTAAGATTTCCCTAAGAAGATTCTTTCCAATTTCCCTCTTAATGTCCACCTTGCAGTGGCCACAAGTTCCTTTCACTTAATTGTCTTGGAGTGAAAGAAGTAAAATCACCTTAGTGGTGATGACAAGCCCCATTATGACGCAAAGTACATACTGAGGTCTGCGGATCGCAGGGCTCAGAGGATTCTTGCCGCAGCGGTGTTCGGCCCGCAGAGATCATTGTGGACAATGGAAGGGAAGAAATTTGAGGCCTCCGTTGGTTGTTTCGATATGAAAAAGTTCCTCAGTACCTGGAAGGTAAAACGCATTTCCTGCAATCAGATGCTTAGCACATTAAGCCTTGGAATTCTCTCCGTCTGCTCTGTCTCCTGAGCGGTGGGGAGGGACTCAGGCTCATCCAATTGCCAAGCTGCAGAGCTATATATTTCCAGGCTCCCTGCGGATCCCACACCACCCAACCGTCTGTCCTTCCTTCCATCTTTCCTTTCTTCTCTTTTTCTCTCCTTCCTTCTTTTTCTTTCTTTCCTTTATTTTCCTTTCCTTCTCTCTTTCCTTTTCTCTTTCTTTCTTTCTCTGTCGCCCAGGCTGGAGTGCAGTGGCGCGATTTCGGCTCACTGCAATCTCCGCCTCCCGAATTCAAGCGATTGATTCTCCTGCCTCAGCCTCCTGTGTAGTTGGGATTACAGGCGCACACCAAAACGGCCGGCTAATGTTTTTGTGTTTTTAGTAGAGACTGGGTTTAACCATGTTGGCCAGGCTGGTCTCGAACTCCTGACCTATAGTGATCCACCTGCCTTGGCCTCTGGAATTACAGGCCTGACCACTACGCCAGCCCTTTTTTTTTTTTTTCTTTTTCCTGACAGGGTCTCATTCCGTGGCCCAGGCTGGAGTGCAGTGGCTGTCAGGTCTCCATATGCAAGCCTGGAACCAGAACGGCTGAAGTCCTGCCTGCCTCTGCTAATTGTCTCCCACCCCACTGCCTGCGTTGGCAGTTGTCCCTAATCGCCCAGCGGAGCTTCCCAGGACAAGCCCCTCACCCCACCCTGCCATCTTAACTGTTCTTATGTTAAATGTTAATACCTCTCACCCATCCTGCCATCTTAACTGTTCTTATGATAATGTGAATGCTCCTTGCCCCATCCTGCCATCTTAACTGCTCTTCCGCCTTACTCAACCCGCCATTGTAATTGAACCTGTAGTCAGGTATACTCCTTGCCACTACCCCCCACCACTGTAACTGATCTTACTCTGCAACACCTTCGCCCCCCAAATTACCCCAATTTATAAAACTAATTTCCACTCTTATTCCCTTCGCCTGTCCTTTCTCAGATTCAGTCCGCTTGCACCCAAGCGAGTAATAAAACGGCCTTGTTGCCCACACAAAGCCTGTTTGGAAAATCTCTTTATTAAATGCATTTAATATTCGGTACTGTTGGACGTGAATTACAGTGGCGATCCTGGTCCACTGCAACCTCTGCTGCCTGGGTTCAAGGGATTCTCCTGCCTCAGCCTCCTGAGTAGCTGGGACTACAGGCGCGGGCCACCACGCCGGGCTAATTTTTTTTTTTTTTTTGTAGAGACAGGATTTCGCTGTGTTGCCCAGGCGGGTCTGGAACTCCTGAGCTCCGGTAATCCGCTCGCCTCAGCCTCCCAAAAGTGCCGGGATTACAGGGGTGAGCCACTGCGCCCAGCCACCGGACCTTTTTCTAATTCGGCTTCATAGCGGCGCACAGAAGTCCCGCCCCCGGTACAGGCAGGTCACGTGACACCGCCTCCTCACGTGACGCAGACTCTGTGGCGGGAGGGCGGTCCTCGAGCTGCAATTGCGTCATCACGTCGCGCGGCCGCAGGGTCCAGACCTGAAGGCTCCAGAGCCTCCGGAGTCTCCGGGTCGGGGCGGCAGCGGCGGCGGTGGCGCTTCGGCTCCTCCTGAGCCGCCTGCTGGCCCCGCGCCCCACCTCATCCCCACAGCCTGGGGACGGGCCCGGCGCGGCTGTGTGGGTACAGGAGCGGAGGTGAGTTGCGCGGAAGTGGTGACAATCAGTCCTTCCCTTCCTGTCCATCAACTCCGGGTTATGGCCCTTCCCCCATCCTTGGTCTCCCTGCAAGGCGGAATCGGAGACTCGCCCTGGATAGGAGGAAGGCTGCGAGGGGCGTCTGGCCTTGGTCGCCCTCTCACCTCTCCGCATACCTCCACCTGGCGGTGCTGGTCATATGCCTGGTGGTGTCAGGGGAAAGGACTTCGTTTCCTTCTCTAGAATTTAGTCTTTCTCGAATGTACTACCCCTCCCCTGCCCCGAATCTCCCGAAGTAGAATCCCTCTATTCAGATGTTAACGGAAGTTCTAGAAAATAGGTCACTTCAGAAAGGAGAGGGTGAAGGATATGCTGAGAATTGGAGTGATGAGACAGGAATCCCCAAGAAGGAAGACCACTTTGCACCAGGGTTACTGTCATTTTGATGTGGAAACGACAAACCCCCCTCCCTCCCAGGTTGTCATCACGGCAAATGGACATTTATTTCGGACCCTTTTTACACCCCTAGGTTGGAATTAAATTGACTTAAGTCTTCTTGAAAAACGTCATATGCTTTGATGAGTGACCTCCTTTTCTGTAAAATGGGTCTTGCAGAATTGTTGGAGGGATTATCTATAGTGCTTGTAGTGTAAAATGCCAGCTATAAACATAAGGAAATGGGAATTTAAGATCTCATTTTTCCTATTGAGAAATTGTGAGTTGTGGACTTTTAGAGACCATCGTTTGATCTTTCCCCATCTTGGATCATTTCAAAAAGTTTTGGATTCCAATATTGATTCGTTAACAGTAATGGACATTTACAGATGTAGACTAGGAATACACTCTTGTTGAAAAGCTTCAATAGCTTAAGCAAGTGTAAGTCCATCGATAACTAGGGTGGTTTCCACAGTTCAGTGTAGGTAATGGGTCCTCAATTGGTTTTTTGTTGTTGTTGTTGGTTTTTATTGTTTTGTTTTTTTTTTCTGACGGATTCTCGCTCTGTTGCCCAGGCTGGAGTGCAGTGGCATGATCTAGGCTCACTGGGTGGAGCAATTCTCAACCGCCTCCTGGGTTCAAGCAATTCTCGTGCCTCAGCCTCTCCAGTAGCTAGGATTACAGGCATGTGCCACCACACCTGGCTAATTTTTGTATTTTTAGTAGAGACGGGGTTTCATCATGTTGGTCAGGCTGATCTCGAACTCCTGACCTCAACTGATCCGCCCACCTCGGCCTCCTAAAGTCCTGGGATTACAGGCATGAGCTACTGGGCTGGGCCTGAAGTTTCACTTTAAGAAGAAATCCAGATATATTTGGAAGTCATCAGACATAATTATTTGTATACTTCTTTAGAAAAGTACATTTTTACTGAACTTTCTTGCTCTGAGTTGAATACACACTTTTTTTTTTGCATTCAATTCTAAGAATTTATTGTGCAACTTCTAGGATAAAAAGCATACATATAAAGCAGTATCTTCACCCTCTAAATACTTATCTACTTATGGATATTAAATAGTAATGATATAACACCTTTAAGGAATTTTATATTTTATTATTTTATTTTATTATTTTTTTATTGCATTTTAGGTTTTGGTGTACATGTGAAGAACATGCAAGATTGTTGCATAGGTACACACATGGCAGTGTGATTTGCTGCCTTCCTCCCCATCACCTATATCTGGCATTTCTCCCCATGCTATCTCTCCCCAACTCCCCACCCCCTGCTGTCCCTCCCCTATTTCCCCTGGACAGACCCAAGTGTGTGATGCTCCCCTCCCTGTGTCCATGTGTTCTCATTGTTCAACACCTGCCTATGAGTGAGAACATGTGGTGTTTGATTTTCTGTTCTTGTGTCAGTTTACTGAGAATGATTGTTTCCAGGTTCATCCATGTCCCTACAAAGGACACGAACTCATCGTTTTTGATGGCTGCATAATATTCCTTGGTGTATATGTGCCACATTTTCCCTGTCCAGTCTGTCATCAATGGGCATTTGGATTGGTTCCTGGTCTTTGCTATTGTAGACTGTGCTGCAGTGAACATTCGTGTGCATGTGTCCTTATAGTAGAATGATTTATAATCCTTTGGATATATACCCAGTAATGGGATTGCTGGGTCAAATGGAATTTCTATTTCTAGGTCCTTGAGGAATCGCCACACTGTCTTCCACAATCGTTGAACTAATTTATACTCCCACCAACAGTGTAAAAGTGTTCCTATTTCTCCACATCTTCTCCAGCGTCTGTTGTCTCCAGGTTTTTTAATGATCGCCATTCTAACTGGGGTGAGATGGTATCTCAATGTAGTTTTGATTTGCATTTCTCTAATGACCAGTGATGATGAGCATTTTTTCATGTTTGTTGGCTTCATATGTGTCTTCTTTTGTAAAGTCTCTGTTCATATCCTTCACCCCTTTTTGAATGGGCTTGTTTGTTTTTTTCTTGTAAATCTGTTTTAGTTCTTTATAGATTCTGGATATCAGCCCTTTGTCAGATGGGTAGACTGCAAAAATATTTTCCCATTCTGTTCGTTGTTGATTCACTCTAATGACTATTTCTTTTGCCATGCAGAAGCTGTGGAGTTTGACTAGGTCCCATTTGTCTATTTTGGCTTTTGTTGCCAATGCTGTTGGTGTTTTGATCATGAAGTCCTTGCCTATGCCTATGTCCTGAATGGTTTTGCCTAGATTTTCTTCTAGGGTTTTTATGGTGTCTTATGTTTAAGTCTTTAATCCATCTGGAGTTAATTTTAGTGTAAGGTGTCAGGAAGGGGTCCAGTTTCTGCTTTCTGCACTTGGCTAGCCAGTTTTCCCAACACCATTTATTAAACAGGGAATCCTTTCCCCATTGCTTGTTTTTGTCAGGTTTGTCAAAGATCGGATGGTTGTAGATGTGTGGTGTTGCCTCTGAGGCCTCTATTCTGTTCCATTGGTGTGTATCTCTGTTTTGGTACCAGTACCATGCTGTTTTGATTACTGTAGCCTTGTAGTATAGTTTGAAGTCTGGTAGTGTGATGCCTCCAGCTTTGTTCTTTTTGCTTAGAATTGACTTGGCTGTGCAGGCTCTCTTTTGGTTCCATATGAAGTTCAAGGAGGTTTTTTCCAGATCTGTGAAGAAGGTCATTGGTAGCTTGATGGGGATAATGTTGAATCTGTAAATTACTTTGGGCAATATGGCCATTTTCACGATATTGATTCTTCCTAACCATGAACATGGAATGTTCCTCCATCCCTGTTTGTGTCCTCTCTTATTTCGTTGAGCAGTGGTTTGTAGTTCTCCTTGAAGAGGTCCTTTACGTTCCTTGTTAGTTGTATTCCCAGGTATTTTATTCTCTTTGTAGCAGTTGTGAATGGCAGTTTGTTCTTGATTTGGCTCTCTTTAAATCTGTTACTGGTGTATAGGAATGCTTGTGATTTTTGCACATTGATTTTGTATCCTGAGACTTTGCTGAAGTTACTTATCAGTTTCAGGAGATTTTGGGCTGAAACGATGGGGTCTTCTAGATATACAATCATGTCATCTGCAAATAGAGACAATTTGACTTCCTCCTTTCCTGTTTGAATACACTTCATTTCTTTTTCTTGCCTGATTGCTCTGGCTAGAACTTCCAGTACTATATTGAATAGGAGTGGTGAGAGAGGGCATCCTTGTGTAGTGCCACATTTCATAGGGAATGCTTCCAGTTTTTGCCTATTCAGTATGATATTGGCTGTTGGTTTGTCATAAATAGCTTTTATTATTTTGAGATATGTTCCGTCAGTACCTACTTCATTGAGGGTTTTTAGCATAAAGGGCTGTTGAATTTTGTTAAAGGCCTTCTCTGCATCAGTTGAGATAATCATGTGGTTTTTGTCTTTGGTTCTGTTTATGTGGTGAATCACGTTTATAAACTTGCGTATGTTGAACCAGCCTTGCATCACCGGGATGAATCCTACTTGATCATGGTGGATAAGCTTTTTGATGTGCTGTTGCAATCGGTTTGCCAGTATTTTATTGAAGATTTTTGCATCTATGTTCATCATGGATATTGGCCTGAAGTTTTCTTTTCTTGCTGAGTCTCTGCCGGGTTTTGGTATCAGGATGATGTTGGTCTTATAAAATGATTTGGGAAGGATTCCCTCTTCTTGTATTGTTTGGAATAGTTTCAGAAGGAGTGGTACCAGTTCCTCTTTGTATGTCTGGTAGAATTCGGCTGTGAACCTATCTGGACCTGGGCTTTTTTTGGTTGGGAGGCTCTTAATTGCAGCCTCAACTTCAGCCCTTGTTATTGGTCTATTCAGGGTTTTGACTTCTTCCTGGTTTAGGCTTGGGAGGATGCAAGTGTCCAGGAATTTATCCATTTCTTCCAGATTTACTAGTTTATGTGCATAGAGTTGTTTGTAATAATCTCTGATGGTTGTTTGTATTTCTGTGGAATCTGTGGTGATATCCCCTTTATTGTTTTTTATTGCATCTATTCGATTATTCTCTCTTTTCTTTTTTATTAATCTGGCTAGTGGTCTATTTTGTGGATCTTTTCAAAAAACCAGCTCCTGGATTTATTGGTTTTTTGAAGGTTTTTTTGTGTCTCTATCTCCTTCAATTCTGCTCTGATCTTAGTTATTTCTTATCTTATGCTAGGTTTTGAGTTTTTTTGATCTTGCTCCTCTAGCTCTTTCAATTTTGACCATGGGGTGTCAATTTTAGATCTCTCCTTTTTTCTCATGTGGGCATTTATTGCTATGTATTTTCCCTTAGAGACTGCTTTAAATGTATCCCAGGGATTCTGGTATGTTGTGTCTTCGTTCTTGTTGGTTTTGAAGAACATCTTTATTTCTGCCTTCATTTCATTGTTTATTCAGTCAACATTCCAGAGCCAGTTGTTCAGTTTCCATGAAGCTGTGTGGTTCTCAGTTAGTTTCTGAATTCTGAGTTCTAACCTGATTGCACTGTGGTCTGAGAGACTGTTTGTTACGATTTCCGTTCTTTTGCATTTGCTGAGGAGTGATTTACTTCCAATTATGTGGTCGATTTTAGAGTAGGTGCGATGTGGTGCTGAGAAGAATGTATATTCTGTGGATTTGGGGTGGAGAGTTCTATAAATCTCTATTAGGTTTGCTTGGTCCAGGTCTGAGTTCAAGTCTTGGATATCCTTGTTAATTTTCTGTCTCGTTGATCTGTCTAATATTGACAATGGGGTGTTAAAGTCTCCCACTATTATTGTGTGGGAGTTTAAGTCTCTTTGTAAGTCATTAAAAACTTGCCTTATGTATCTGGGTGCTCGTGTATTTGGTGTGTTTATATTTAGGATCGTTAGCTCTTCTTGTTGCATTGATCCTTTTACCATTATGTAATGTCCTTCTTTGTCTCTTTTGATCTTTGTTGGTTTAAAGTCTGTTTTATCAGAGATGAGAATTGCAACCCCTGCTTTTTTTTTGCTCTCCATTTGCTTGGTAAATCTTCCTTCGTCCCTTTATTTTGAGCCTTTGTGTATCCTTGCATGTGAGATGGGTTTCCTAGATACAGCATACTGATGAGTTTTGGCTTTTTATCCAATTTGCCAGTCTGTCTTTCGATTGGGGCATTTAGCCCATTTACATTTAGGGTTAATATTGTTATGTTTGAATTTGATTCTGCCATTTTGATGCTAGCTGGCTGTTTTGCCCGTTAGTTGATACAGTTTCTTCATTGTGTTGATGCTCTTTACCATTTGGTATGTTTTTGGAGTGGCTGGTACTGCTTGTTCCTTTCTAGGTTTAGTGCCTCTTTCAGGAGCTCTTGTAAAGCAGGCCTCATGGTGATGAAATCTCTGAGTACTTGCTTGTTCGCAAAGGATTTTATTTCTCCTTCAGTTATGAAGCTTAGTTTGGCTGGATATGAAATTCTGGGTTGAAAGTTCTTTTCTTTAAGGATGTTGAATATTGGCCCCCACTCTCTTCTGGCTTGTAGGGTTTCTGCTGAGAGATGTGCTGTGAGTCTGATGGGCTTCCCCTTGTGGGTAACCTGACCTTTCTCTCTGGCTGCCCTGAGCATTTTCTCCTTCATTTCAACCCTGGTAAATCTGACGATTATGTGCCTTGGGGTTGCTCTTCTTAAGGAATATCTTTGTGGTGTTCTCTGTATTTCCTGGACTCAAATATTGGCCTGCCTTGCTAGGTTGGGGAAGTATTCCTGGATAATATCCTGAAGAGTATTTTCCAGCTTGGATTCATTCTCTCTGTTAACATTCAGGTACACCTATCAAACATAGATTAGGTCTTTTCACATAGTCCCATATTTCTTGGAGACTTTCTTCATTCCTTTTTACCCTTTTTTATCTACTCTTGCCTTCTCGTTTTATTTCATTGAGTTGATCTTCGACCTCTGATATCTTTTCCTCTGCTTGGTCAATTCGGCTGTTGAGACTTGTGTATGATTCGCGAAGTTCTTGTGTCGTGTTTTTCAGCTCCATCAATTCACTTATATTCCTCTCTAAGTTGTTTATTCCCGTTAGCATCTTGTCAGATTTTTCAAGGTTGTTAGTTTCTTTGCATTGGGTTAGAACATGTTTTTTTTTTAGCTCACAGAAGTTTCTTATTACTCACCTCCTGAAGCCTGATTCTGTCAATTCATCACATTCATTCTCCATCCAGCCTTGTTCCCTTGCTGGTGAGGAGTTGTGATCCCTTGTAGGAGGAGAGGCATTCTGGTTTCGGGTGTTTTCCTCCTTTTTGCACTGGTTTCTTCCCATCTGTGGATTTATCCACCTGTCATCTTTGTAGTTGTTGACTTTCAGATTGCGTTTCTGAGTGGACATCCAGTTTGGTGATGATGAAGTTATTTCTGTTTCTTAGTTTTCCTTCTAACAGTCTGGCCCCTCTGCTGTGGGACTGCTGAGGTCCACTCCAGGCCCTGCTTGCCTGGGGATCACCTGCAGCAGCTGCAGAACAGTAAAGGTTGCTGCCAGTTTCTTCTTCTGCTATCTTAACCCCAGAAGAAAACCCGCCAGATGTCAGTCTGAGCTCTCCTTTATGAGGTGACTCTTTGGATATGCGGGGGTCAGGGAGCTGCTTGAGGAGACAGTCTGTCCTTTATAGGAGCTCAAGTGCTGGGCTGTGAGCTCCATTGTTCATTCAGAGCTGCTGGGCAGGTACGTTTAAGTCTGCTGCAGCAGAACTCATAAACCCCTTTATTTTCCCAGCTGCTCTGTCCTGGGGAGTTAGGGCTTTATTTATGAGTTTCCGTTGTGCTGCTGCCTTTTTTTCAGGGCTGCCCTGCCCAGCGAGGAGGCAGCCTAGTTACTGTCTGCCTGCAGAGGCTTTGCTGAGCTGCTGTGGGCTCCGCTCAGCTGTGGTGTGAACTTCCCTGCAGTCCTGTTTATACTGGTGTAGTTAGAACTGCCTCAGCAATGGCAAACTACCTCCGTAGTGGTGGACTGCCTCGGTAATGGCGGACACCCCTCCCCCACAGAGCTGGACCGTCCTGGGTTCAGCTGTGCTTGCTGTGAAACTCTCAATCCAGAGCATTTCCGATTGTTGTTTTTCTGTGGGGGTGGGACCAGCCGAGCCTGATCACCTGGCTCCCTGCCTCAGAGCCTTTTTTTTAGTTGAACGGTCAACTGTCTCCCAGCTGTTCCATTCGCCTGTTGAAAAGGCACCAGGATCCGTGTGATTTCCCGTGCAGCGACCCACTGTGCTGGCTGAAACAGCGGTGCTGAGATTCATGGCGCTTTTTTGCCCGGGAATCTCCTGGCCTGGCTCCCTGTTTCAGTCTCCTTTTTAATCAGATGAGTGGGCAACTCTGACTTCCCGAAGTTCCAGTCGCCAGCTAAAATGGCGCCCGGACCCGTGTATTTTGTTTAGAGAACCACAGCGCTGGGAAGCTAGCAAAACAGACACGCCTGCGAAAACAGCCGCACCGGCGACCCGTGGGGCTCCTCCACCTGGGAATCTCCTGGTGTATGGGCAATAAAAATCCGTCTGGAAATGCAGCATCCACTCACCCTCTGCGCATTCACTGGGAGCTGCAATCCTGAGCTGCTCCTAGTTGGCCATCTTGGATCCCTCCATTATTTTATTTTTTTTGGGACAGAGTCGCACACTGTCGCCCAGGCTGTAGTGCAGTGGCGCAGTCTTGGCTCACTGCAATCTCTGCCTCCTGGGTTCAAGCAATTCTCCTGCCTTACAGGTGTGTGCCACCATGCGCAACTAATTTTTTGGTATTTTTAGTAGAGATGGGGTTTCACCACTTTGGCCAGGTTGGTCTCGATCTCCTGACCTTGTGATCCGTCCGCCTCGGCCTCCCAAAGTGCTGGGATTACAGGCGTGAGCCACCGTGCCTGGCCTATATTTTCATTTTATCATTTGAGACAAGAACCTTGTGAAGATTTATAGGATATGTATTGTTTACTTACATTCAGCATTCATCATAATAAATGTCAAGGGGTAGGGACACTGCGTGATAGAGGAATTCGGAGGAAGAAGAGAGAACTTTTACGTGGACTAGATAGTAGCTAGATAGTGGTGGTGATGTCAGGTATAGGAGTTCCCTCTACTTGTGTATGTTTGGGTCTGAGGAAGCCCCTTAGGTTCTTAATTTGTAAAGCTAATAAATATGTTCAATTTCCCTAGTTCTTTGAATATGCTCATTGTTTTTTTCTCTTGTAATTGCAGAATCCAAGGACCCCTTTTGTTGTTCCTCTGCACCACTTTCTGGGTGGCATTATGGCCCCCAAAGACATAATGACAAATACCCATGCTAAATCCATCCTCAATTCAATGAATTCCCTCAGGAAGAGCAATACCCTCTGTGACGTGACATTGAGAGTAGAGCAAAAAGACTTCCCTGCCCATCGGATTGTGCTGGCTGCCTGTAGTGATTACTTCTGTGCCATGTTCACTAGTGAGGTAAGTAGTAAGTTAGCCCCACACAAATGAAACTCTCCCATTGAACTCTAGTTGTCTAATTTCACTGAATAAAATAGCATAGCAGAAGTTTGATATAATTGTGAATTTTTAGAGTGTGATGTTTAAGTAGGCAGATTCTGGATAAGATCTACCACCTGACTATGCCTTAGTTTCCTCATCTTTAAATTAGGGGTAATAGTAATATGTAGGCCAGGCGCAGTGGCTCACGCTTGTAATCCCAGCACTTTGGGAGGCCGAGGCGGGCGGATCACAAGATCAGGAGATTGAGACCATCCTGGCCAACATGGTGAAACCCCGTCTCTACTAAAAATACAAAAAATTAGCTGGGCGTGGTGGCGCACGCCTGGAATCCCAGCTGCTCAGGAGGCTGAGGCAGGAGAATTGCTCGAACCCAGGAGGCGGAGGTTGCAGTGAGCCGAGATTGCGCCACTGCACTCCAGTCTGGCGCCTGGCGACGGAACGAGACTCTGTCTCAAAAAAAAAAAAAAAAAGTAATATGTAATAACACATGGTTATTAAGGTTATTGTGAAGATTATCTTATAAAATAACATATGAAGTGCTTAGAATGGTGTAATGTGTAGTAAAACACAAATGTCAGCTATTGTATTTTACTATTTCTTAAATTTGTCTTCCAGTTTTTCTCCTTTTTTTGTTTCTAATTTTATTTATTTATTTGTAAAGACAGGGTCTCACTATATTGCCCAGGCCGATCTTGAACTCCTGGGCTCAAGTGTTCCTCCTGACTTGGACTCCCAAAGTGGCCACACCTGGCATTACAGGTGTGAGCCACTGCACCTGACCTTTTCTCCTTCTAAAGTTAAAAAATTTTTAAGTGAATACCAGAGGGAAGGAAGGAGAGAGGAGCAGGATTTAGACCTCACCCCACTCCTCCAAACAATATGTGAAGAAAAATCAGTGTAGATTTTAGGATAACTTCAAATGAAAGGAAGAAGAGTTTTTAGTGAATAGCTGTACAGGTATAGAGTGGGTAACCTGAAAAAAGATGTTAACTCATAAGCACTTAACAAAGGGAATTAGGAAAAAGGTGACGTGACAGAATACAGGTAGTGCTCACAAAGTATTAAGAAGCGCTGCTTAGTAATTGCCTGACAAAATACTTGAAATCTGGAGTAAGGCTGTATTGTGTTCAGTACTCCTAGAAAGCTGAACAGAAAAGAACATTGCAAGTCTTTGTTTTTTGAGATCCCAAGTCTGATTATAAGAGCAGATTTAAATAAATTATCTTGATTTTTTTTTTCAAAGGTCAGTTGTGGGTGCACCACTGTTTATTATATAATTTACACTTACATGTATGCCTGAAATAATTCATTACGAAAACACTTTTTTACATCTTTTTAAGCACAAGTGTTTTTTTTTTTTAGTTGGCTCTATCATCTTAGTGAAGCTGTTGCTGCTGGATCAGGATGGGAGAGGCGTATTCTATGATGGTAATAACTACCTTTTATGGGACAGGTACTGTGCTAGTGATTGTTGTGCATATCTCACTCACCCTAGGGGTGGTTATTACCATCTCATTTTTACAAATGAAGGAACAGGGTTTCATATATTAAATCACTTGCCCAAAGTCCCATGGCTTGTAAGTGCTCGAGGTAGGATTTAATTCTGTATTTCCTGTCTCTAAAGCCCAAACGGTTTTTTTTTTTTTTTTTGGTTTTGTTTTTTTAGATGGAGTTTTGCTCATGTTGCCCAGGGTGGAGTGCAATGGTGCAATCTCAGCTTACCACAACCTCCCCGTCTCAGGTTCAAGCAATTCTCCTGCCTCAGCCTCTCTAGTAGCTGGGATTACAGGCATGTGCCACCACATCTGGCTGATATTGTATTTTTATTATAGATAGGGTTTCTCTATGTTGGTCAGGCTGGTCTTGAACTCCTAACCTCAGGTGATCCGACTGCCTTGGCCTCCCAAAGTGCTGGGATTATAGGTGTGAGCCACCACACCTGGCCAAAGCCGGAACGATTTTTAACTATTGTGCTGCCTTAGCCTCTGAAGTATGAATTTTATATCCTACAATCTACTTTTAAAACCAATATAGTTAAAAATACTATGAGCCAATGCTCAGTCACATGGCTAGTAGGGAAAAGAGGAACTGATAGGTCATTCCAGCTAATCCAGGCTAATTTTTAAATGAACTTGTGTGATAAAACAAGGCAGATCCCTGTCCTATACTGTTCTCCATGAGATATACCCAAGAGCATCAGAAGCATTTGGAATTTAACTGGGTAAAGAGAGTGTCACCCAGCAGCTGCTGAGCATGAAATGAACTAGAACTGCTGACTGCTAATTATGTATTGTGCATCCTGTTTTTTTTCAGCTTGAAAATAGTCTGTCTTTACTCTTTTAATTCAGAAATTCTTTTTTTCTCATTTTTGATTTCTTTCTTTAAAAACTGACATCAGACAAAAAAATGCCAGGTGATTTTGTCTTCATTTTTCAGAGTAATTGGTTTAAAGGAGAGAGTCCAGAGACCTGGATTCTAGACTTAGTTCTCTTAGCAATTCTGTATAAACCCTGTCAACCATCTAACTTCACTGGGTTGATCTGTAAAATAAAGTAGTTGAACTAGATGGTTTCCTTGTTCTCTTCAGCCATGAAATGCTCCTCAAATGTCATCTGATGGAAAGATCACAGGACTGAGGCAAGAGGACCTGGGTTTTATGTCTCTCTCTCTCTCCTTTTTTTTTTCTGAAATACTTTGATAGCAATGATATCTGTCTCTTACTGGCTAAGTGACTCTGGTTAAGTCTTACATCTGCTTTGATTCTTAGATCCTTTATCTCTTAAGTAGTAATGATATCAGATCTAACTACCTTACCAGGTTGTTGTGAGAATCAGATGAAATAGTAGAAAATGAGAAGCACACTGAAAAATTCCAAAGCAAAATATAAATGTAAAATGTGTTATTGCTCTAAGTTCTTACATAGTGAAATGGTTTCAGTATTTAAACTATTTAATGGAAATATAGTTTATTGAATGAGAAATTTCTGGAATACATGTACTTACATATTTCAGTATTTTTGAATGTATTTAATGTGTTGGGACAGTAATTGTTTATAAATATTAGTACTGTATTAAGTGTTAATAAAACCTAATATGTTTTTTCAAAATAATGTGCTAGTGACTTTTTTTACTGTTAGGGGTTGATTTTGTTCTTGGCTTTGTAGAGAGTGCTTTTTGGTTATTCTCTGGCTGATGGAGAAATCAAACATGATAAAGCAATTTAGTTCATAATGGAGGTATACCAGATTTTTGTGAGTAAAATGAATTTCTAAACTAAGATTTAGTAAAATTTTAGGGCCGGGCGTGGTGGCTCACGCCTGTAATCCCAGCACTTTGGGAGGCCGAGGCGGGTGGATCATGAGGTCTAGAGATCAAGACCATCCTGGCCATGGTGAAACCCCATCTCAAAAAAATAAAAATAAAAATAAAGATTTAGTAAAATTTTTATAAGATATTTTTAGATAATTTACTGTCCTGTAAAGTTGAAGATTTCTTCTCTTAGCTAAACAGTTTTCTATGATTATCTGGCCTCATCAATACTCAACAGCTTCAGGGAGATAATACTACTAACAATTCAGACTAAATATACTACTAACAATTCAGTTAGTCTAACTGAATATTTTGAAAAAGTAACAAACACTTTATTTGTATTCAGATAGTGTTACATAAGAAAGTCCCTTAGGATGACCCGCATATTCTTTTTCGTCATTACTAAGTGTAGTCTGAGGGCCGATCACTCCTGTAATCCCAGCACTGTGGTAAGCAGAGGTGGTGGGCAGATCACCTGAGGTCAGAAGTTCAAGATCAGCTTGGTCTACATGTCGAAACCTCGTCTCTACTAAAAATAGAAAAATTAGCTGGGCATGGTGGCTCACACCTATAATCCAAGCACTTCGGGAGGCTAAGGTGGGCCAGTAACTTGAGGTCAGGAGTTTTGAGACCAGCCTGGCCAACATCGTGAAACCCTGCCTCTACTAAAAATATAAAAATTAGCTGGGAGTGGTGGCACATCCCTGTAGTCCCAGCTACTCAGGAGGCTGAGGCAGGAGAATTGCTTGAACCTGGGAGGCAGAACTTGAAGTGAGCCAAGATTGTGCCACTGCACTCCAGCCTGGGCAACGGAGTGAGACTCCATCTCAAAAAAAAAAAATCAGCTGGGTGTGGTAGTGCACTCTTGTAATCCCAGCTACTTGGGAGGCTGAGGCAGGAGAATCACTTGAACCTGGGAAGAAGTACAGTGAGCCGAGATTGCATTACTGCACTCTATCCTGGGCAACAGAGCAAGACCCTGTCTCCAAAAAAAAAAAATGTAGTCCAAGGACAGATGATAGGAACTGGATGATCCTGGAGAGACTGGAATTATAACCCACAGGGTCCTCTAGAAATGTGAAAGTTTTTTGAAATTTTGTGTCTTAGCTGGGCGCAGTGGCTTACGCCTGTAATTCCAGCACTTTGGGAGGCTGAGGTGGGCGGATCACCTGAGGTCGGGAGTTCAAGATCAGCCTGACCAACATAGAGAAACCATGTCTCTACAGAATTAGCCGGGCATGGTGGCGCATGCGTCTAATCCCAGCTACTTCGGAAGCTGAGACAAGAGAATCGCTTGAACCCGGGAGGTGGAGGTTGTGGTAAGCCAAGATTGCATGATTGTACTCCAACCTGGGCAACAGGAGTGAAACTGTCTCAAAAACAAAAAAAGAAAAGAAATTTTGTGTCTTATCTAGAAGTTGATGGACTAGTGTTATATTCATGGAACTTTTGCATTCTATTCTGTGATATGTATATATATATATATATATATATATATATATATATATATATTTTTTTTTTTTTTTTTGGTATTTTTAGTAGAGACGGGGTTTCACAATATTGGCCAGACTAGTCTTAAACTTCAGACCTTGTGATCCGCCCATCTTGGCCTCCCAAAGTGCTAGGATTACACGCGTGAGCCACCATGCCCGGCCTACATCTGTATTTTAATATGAAATTGATTTTTAAAGTTATTCACTGGCAACATTGCTATTCCAGGAAGGTGTCACACATTATTTATTCTTAGAGTATAGATAACTACCCATTTCATTTGGAAAGCTACAGACATTTGACATATTTGTTTTATTCAAATCCAACAAAACAGACCATAATTTTTATTTTTTTAGTTTTTTTGAAAGAGTCTCACTCTGGTTCCCAGGCTGGAGTGCAGTGGCACAATCTCGGTTCACTGCAACCTCCACCTCCCAGGTTGAAGCAAGCAATTCTCCTTCCTCAGCCTCCTGAGGAGCTGGGACTATAGGCATGTACCACCACGCCCAACTCATTTTTGTATTTCTAGTGGAGTCAGGGTTTCACCATGTTGTCCAGGCTGGTCTTGAATTCCTCACCTCAAGTGATCTGCCTGCCTAGGCCTCCCAAAGTGCTAGGATTACAGATATGAGCCACCGTGCCTGGCCCATAATTTTTAAAGATAAGTGTTCAATTAACATTATTAACAACTCTAAGCTCTTGGATATGAGATTGTGCCTTTATCTTGTGGAATTATAACCATCATTCTTTTATACCTTTTGAATTTTCAGCTTTCAGAGAAGGGCAAGCCTTATGTTGACATCCAAGGTTTGACTGCCTCTACTATGGAAATTTTATTGGACTTTGTGTACACAGAAACAGTACATGTGACGGTGGAGAATGTACAAGAACTACTCCCTGCAGCCTGTCTGCTTCAGTTGAAAGGTACAGACATTAAAACTTGCTATGTCAAAATAGCCCTGGAAAGGTTGAAAATTAATAGTGTAAACTTAATCATGACCATTTTGGAGACAGACTGTGGATGCTCACGTTTACTGGCTATCCCTTTTGTCTCATTAAGCAGTAAAATATCAGATATCAATAGCACTATAAAGGAACTTCTCCTGATATGCATATTTGGCTGTATAAAAGAGAACACTTGCACCTTTTCTGTTTTTAAAAAAAAAAATAGAAGAAGAAACTATGTATTTTCTTACATACATGTATATAACACATCTGTAAGAAGGTATAAAAAACTGATACTATACATAGCTCACCTGGCCATTAAGTAGCCAGGTTGATAAGGAGGCTAGGGGGACTTTTCATGGTAAACCCTTTTGTATCTTTAAATATTTGAACCATGTAGAATATCTGTTAAATGAAATTTAAATTGATGCACGAAAAATTATAGTTTTTGTAGGATTACAGATGGTTTGTTTTCCCTTACAGTTCCCAGGGTTTTTGAGTTTTTTGTTTTGTTTTTGTGACAGGGTCTTGCTCTGTCACCCAGATTAGAGCACAGTGGTGCAGTCACAGCTCACTGTAGCCTTGAATTCTTGGGCTCAAGCAATTCTCCCACCTCAGCTTCCTGAGTAGCTGGGACCACAGGTGCATGCCACCACACCCAGCTAATTAAAAAAAAAAAAAAGTTGTGGAGATGAGTTCTCTCTGTGTTGCTCAGGCTGGTCTCAAGCTCATGGGCTTAAGTGATCCTCCCACCTTGCCTCCCACAGTGCTGGGTTTATAGGCACGAGCTGCCATTCCTGGTCCCCAGTTTTTCTTTTTTAACATTCAGTTATGTTTTCGTTGTTCTCAGTTTTTATATATACATAATTGACACATTTTTGTTTAAATACTGTGAAGCTTTTGCATTAGTGCATAGCCGTAAAATTAAAATACTCTGAACTTTTCAATTAGGTAAATATGAGATTTGTTATTGTCTTCTGTTTTTCTTTCACTCGAGTCTTTTAGTAGGTTTTTGTGTAGAGTAGAGGTACATTATGCGGAATTAGTAGTTGGTTTTATAGTTTGATTTCCAAGAGTTTTATAGGCATTTTTGTTGAATTGTGCCAGTGTCTCTGGATGCGATTCATCTTGCAATACTGATTTTAAAGAATAAGCAGAGACAGGTGTAAAGGTCTTGCTGAAAGTGACACAGCACATAAGCCAGAAATAGAGTTTAAGTTCCTTAAGCATAGAATTTCTAATCTGTTTCTTATGGTTCATCTGATAACATGTAGAGAAGATGTCAAGATATAAGAATATAGACTAGATCCCACCTGTGCAACTATTCTAAAGTGTTTGCTGCCTGTGTCCATCCTAGGTGTGAAACAAGCCTGCTGTGAATTCTTAGAAAGTCAGTTGGACCCTTCTAATTGCCTGGGTATTAGGGATTTTGCCGAAACCCACAGTTGTGTTGACCTGATGCAAGCAGCTGAGGTTTTTAGCCAGAAGCATTTTCCTGAAGTGGTACAGCATGAAGAGTTCATTCTTCTGAGTCAAGGAGAGGTGGAAAAGCTAATCAAGTGCGATGAAATTCAGGTACAGATTTGGTGTTATGGTTTCTTCAAGATTGGGCAATTACAAAACTGGCAAAGTAGGATGCAGTTACTAATCAGGGCTTCATAATCAAGTGTCCATATTGGCTCAAAGATTTCATTAACCACTCCTGTACCAAATTTATTTGCATTTTTATGGAGAGGGAGTTTGCCACTTTCTTCAGTTAGATTTATGAGCCCAATGGGTAAGAATCACTATTAAATGGAGTATAGAATAAGCAGAAATTGGAAGTAAAGTAGGTATCTGTAGAACATGTCTTTATTATGCATTCACTCATTTCACAAACATTTATTGAGAATATCTACTATACAGCAATACCATGCCAGGTGCTACAGATCCCCAAGTGGGTAAGTAGAGTTCTTGCTTTTAGAAAATTCACAGTATGCTAGTAGAGACAGCGATATAGACCAAAAAAAAAATGTTGAGAGGATAATGAGAATAATGAGCCTATACAAAGTAAGGACATTACATAGAAGAAAGAAGAATAAACCCAGGAGTGGATCAAAAATGAAAAGATAAAAGTTTGGAAGTGAGGATCTGCATAAGCAGGAGCCAAATCAAAACTTTCTTGTGAGGGTGCAGGGGATGGAAGGAAGGGACACGTGAACTGGATGTTAAAGGAATAGTAGGCCAGGTGCAGTGGCTTATGCCTGTAATCCCAGTACTTTGGGAGGCTGAGGCAGGAGACCTGCTTGAGCCCAGGAGTTTAAGACCAGCCTGGGCAACATGGCAAAACCCTGTCTTTACAAAAAAAATAAAATTAGCCTGGCATGGTGGTGAGCATCTGTGGTCCCAGCTACTTGGAAGGCTGAGGTGGAAGGATCTCTTGAGCCCAGGAGTTTGAGGCTACAGTGAGCCATGATCACACCACTGCACTCTAGCCTGATCAACAGAGCAAGAGCCTGTCTCCATCCTCAACCTTGGCAAAATAAACCTCTAAATTGATTGGAAAAAAAAAAAAAAAGAGCCTGTCTCTTGTGGGGGAAGAAAAAGGAATAATACTTCACCTACCAGTGGGATATTACCTGTACCAGGCAGACATTCAGTGACTTCACCTACACAGAAGAACCTTAAGTCAATTGTAAATCAGAGTACCAGTAGCAGAGTTTTTATTGCATATAGGTTTGTAGTTAGGCTAAGAATTGGAGTGAGAAGTCCACTATAGTTACTAGATGTCTTTGAAGCCCATAATATTTATCTCCAGTGGCCCAGTTCTTTAATTTTTTTTTTTTTTCGATGGTCTCGCTCTGTCACCCGGGCTGGAGTGCAGTGGTGCAGTGATGGCTCACTGCAGCCTGTATGTCTGAGCTCAGCCACCTCTCCCACTTCATCCTCCTGTGTAGCTGGAACTACATACCACCACTAATTTTTAGCATTTGTTGTTGAGATGAGGTCTCACTATATTTCCCAGGCTGATCTCAAACTCCTGGGCTCAAGCAATACTAGCCTCAGGCAATACCATTTAAAGAAAGCCTAAAATATACTTCCATAAACTAAATGATTACTCCCTCCTAATTTATTTTGTTAAAACTAGGATATTTGTGTAATAGAATAACAGATCTTAAGTATACTTCTTCCAGTCTGGAGTGCAGTGGCGTGATCTCAGCTCTCTGTAACCTTTGCCTCCTGGGTTCAAGCTCTTCTCTTGCCTCAGCCTCCCAAGTAGCTGGGACTACAGGCATGCACCACTATGCCAGCTAATATTTGTATTTTTAGTAGAGACAGAGTTTCGCAATTGTGGCCAGGCTGGTCTGGAACTCCTGACCTTAGGTGATCCACCCACCTCAGCCTCCCAAAGTGCTGGGATTACAGGCGTGAGCCACTCCTCCTGACTTTAAGTATATTTCATATCAAATTTTAGTCAAGTGTTTCTTTACACCTTTCCCTAGTGACTGTTATTGGTGACATTGGTTCGAACTGTAGAGGAATTATTTTCCAGCCTGACATGCTGCTCTGTATCAGCCTAGAGAAGCTGCTATTCCAAATGCTGTTGAGATAAGAATTTGCTAAAATCTTAGTTCTCATCCTCTTAGTGTGGGACATTGTATCCTTGTGCCGAAATGGCAGGCATAGTCAAAAGATGTATTCATCAGACTTGGAAACTGGCAGTTCACTAGAATATCTTGATTTTTCTTGATTTGTCCACATATTGGAAAATACAGTGAATAGAATGAGCACTACAGATTTGAAGTTCATTACATAAACATAATAGATAATACTTACTCAGCATTTACTGTTGGTTCACTTACTAAATACCTGTTGAACACTAACTGTGCTCAGAACAGTTCCAGGTGCTGGAGATCAAATTATGAACAAAACAAACAAACAGTCCCTGTCCACTGGAGCTTCTATTATGGCACCGTTCTTGGTATTTTTATCTTATTTAATTATCACATCTTCATTTTTCATAGGGGCAAAGTGAAGATTGGAGTTTAACCATCATACCACAACTAGTAAGTGGTAGAGCCACAACTAGTAAATGGTAGAGCCAGGATTCAGATTCAAGTAGTCTGGCTCCAGAGTCATTCTCTTAATCACTCACCTATGAGCTGGTCATGTTTTCAGTTTGTTTCTAATTGTCCAGATCAGGAAACAGTCACAGAAGTCATTTATTTTGGAACTATCCAGGCTTTGGAATAAAACTGGATGGAGCAGAGAGAACAAATAACTAACCTTACTTAGAAGCTGAAATGAAAAACAGCTTGAAAACTCTTTTTTTTTTTTTTAAGACAGAGTCTTACTCCATCACCAGGCACCAGGCTGGAGTGCAGTGGCATTACCTCGGCTCACTGCCTCCTGGGTTCAAGCAATTCTCCTGCCTCAGCCTCCCAAGTAGCTGGGACTACAGGTGCACAACGCCACCACGTCCAGCTAATTTTTTTGTATTTTTAGTAGAGACGGGGTTTCACCATGTTGGCCAGGATGGTCTCGATCTCTTGACCTCGTGATCTGCCCGCCTTGGCCTCCCAAAGTGCTGGGATTACAGGCGTCAGCCACTGCGCCCGGCCCTTTTTTTTTTTTTTTTTTTAAAAGATGGGGTTTCACTATGTTGGCCAGGCTGGTCTTGAACTCTTGACCTCAGGTGATCCACCCACCTTGGCCTCCCAAAGTGCTAGGATTACAGGTGTCAGCCACCGCGCCCGGCCTGAGAACTCTTACATATAGTTTAAGTGTGTGTCAAGACTGCCCGTTGACTTTTTTCTGGAAAGAAAGCAAGTGACACATTTTCAGACAAATTTTTATTGCACACGGACCAAGAGATTCTTGGCGGAGGAGCCCCACGGGTCGCCAGCATGACTCTTTTGGTGGGCACGGCCGTTTTGCAGGCGCCCCGGCACGGCGGTTCTCAGTCGAGAGTATACAGGACTGAGTGCCCTTTTGGTTGGCGTTTGGAGCTCCGGGAAGGCAGAGTCTCCCATTCAGCTGAATGAAAAGCGGACTGAAATGGAGAACCAGACCGGGAGATTCCCGGGCAGAAAAGCGCCACGAATCTTAACGTTGCTGTTTCAGCCGGCGTAGTGGGTCGCCGCAGGGGAAGGCTGGTACCCCTCTCCACCAAAAAAAATAAAAACAGCAGTTGGAACTGCTGAGGATCGAGAGTTTCACAGCAAGTACAGCTGAACCCGGGAAGGTCCAACTCTGTGGGGGAGGGGCGTCCGCTGAAAGAAAACTAAGAAACAGAAAAAACTTTATCACCAACAAGCTGGACGTCCACTCAGAGACCTAATCTGAAAGTCAGCAATTACACAGATGACAGGTGGATAAATCCACAAAGATGGGAAGAAACCAGCGCAAAAAGGCTGAAAACACCCGAAATCAGAATGCCATTCCTCCTACAGAGGATTGCAGTTCCTCATCACCAATTGAACAAGGCCTGATGGAGAATGAATGTGAGGAATCAATAGAATCAGGCTTCAGAAGGTGGATAATGAGAAACTTCTGTGAGCTAAAAGAACATGTTCTAGCCCAATGCAAGGAAACTAAGAACCTTAAAAAAAGGTTTCACATAATGTTCATGAGAATGGACAATTTAAGGAGGAATATAAGTGAATTAGTGGAGCTGAAAAACACAATACGAGAACTTCGCGAAGTACGCACAAGTTTTAACAGTCGAATTGATCAAGCAGAAGAAAGGATTTCAGAGGTCGAAGACCAACTTAACGAAATAAAACGAGAAGACAAGATTAGAGAAAAAAGGGTGAAAAGGAATGAGCAAAGTCTCCAAGAAATATGGGACTATTTGAAAAGACCTAATCTACGTTTTATAGGTGTACCTGAATGTGACGAAGAGAATGAATCCAAGCTGGAAAATATTTTTCAGGATATTATCCAGGAAAACTTTCCCAACCTAGCAAGGCAAGACAATACCCAACTCCAGGTAATACAGAGAACACCACAAAGATATTCCTCAAAAAGAGCAACCCCAAGGCACATAATCATTAGATTCATCAGGGTTGAAACGAAGGAGAAAATACTACGGGCGGCCAGAGGGAAAGGTCAGGTTACCCACAAGGGGAAGCCTATCAGACTCACAGCAGATCTCTCAGCAGAAACCCTACAAGCCAGAAGAGAGTGGGGGCCAGTATTCAACATCCTTAAAGAAAAGAACTTTTCAACCCAGAATTTCATATCCAGCCAAACTAAGTTTCATAAGTGAAGGAAAAATAAAATTTTTTGCGAACAAGCAAGTACTCAGAGATTTCATTACCACCAGGCCTGCTTTACAAGAGCTTCTGAAAGAGGCACTATATACAGAAAGGAACAACCAGTATCAGCCACTTCAAAAAACCCATCGGTACGCTGCATCCAGATCAATCTTACATGCAAGGATATACAGAGACTCAAAACAAAGGGATGGAGGAAGATTTGCCAACCAAATGGAGAGCAAAAAAAAAAAAAAAAAAAAAAAAAAAAAAAAAAAAAAAAAAAAAAAAAAAAAAAAAAAA
>PVKV010027757.1:0-20386 GCA_004027835.1 Alouatta palliata | reverse complement strand
AACTCCTGTTCTGTACAGGCACTGTGGTAGGTATTCGGGGTACCTTGATGACTAAGACAATTAGGGCTCTCTTGAGTCTCTAGTGCTGGATAATTTTTCCACTTCTCTTTCATTCTTACACTTCTCTGCCACTTTCTTTCTCTAACCTTTCTCTTCTTTACCTTTGTTTCTTTCCCTCATTTCCTTATTTCTCTTCCTTTCTCTCTTTGTCAGGAAATTGCTAAAGGACTTTCCTGTCTTCTTCAAGCTCATCTAGGCCCAATAGATGAGACTTCCTTCTTTGCACTACACTCTTTCCCCGTGGGAATTCAGGGACATTCATAACTTTTGGCCTGACTTAGCTATGTCGGTACCTCTTCTGAGGGAAATTGGTTGCCAGCTGATGAGAGTATCATTTCTTCGCCTGCCATGGAGTCACACTCCTCTGCCTTTCATCATGCTGCCAAACTCTGTGAAGAGTGAATCCTTTGGGAAAAGGCACTTTTCTGTCTATGTCTATGAGCAATCATTTTTTGGTTGAAACAATTTTTTAAAAATTGGTTTTATATTCATGTACCTAAATTTATTTCCAATTTGGTTTCATTGATCACCTTACTGACTGAATATTTTCATTTCTGTTGAGCTTCCCACAGTGAATAGTACAGAGTATTTTTCCAGCACTATTTGGTGAGATAGGGAAAGGTTAGGGAGGAAAACCTAATATAAATTCAGAAATGACCATCGTCCTGTTGTTTTCTGATGCAGTGTAGTAAAAAAAGAAAAGAAAATCAGTGTAGAGTCACAATGAAAAGTTGATAAGGATAAGCAAGCTGGGTTCACTTGAAATCACAGATTAATCAGAATAATAGAATTTATTTTAGCCCTGGAAGAGTTATTTTGATCTAACCTTGGCTCTTTAAAGCTGAGAATCAGAGATGTCAAGTTACTTGCCAGATATAACACAGCAAATTAACGACAGAGCTGAGGCTGGAACCCAGGTCTCAGTTGCCAGTTTCCTTTCTCACCAAGCAGGATATAGAAGGTAGGGAATAGGAGTAATTGTCTTTTGATGGAGATAGATTTGTTAGAACGATGAAGATTCAGACTTTTATACTCTTTACCTGTATATTCTTTAGTACCTTGGAATTAAAGAACGTAGTTTCGGCCAGGCATGGTGGCTCATGCCTGTAATCCCAGCAGTTTGGGAGGCCGAGGCAGGCAGATCACCTAGAGTCGGGAGTTCGAGACCAGCCTGAACAACATGGAGAAACCCTGTCTCTACTAAAAATACAAATTTAACTGGACATGGTGGTGCATTCCTGTAATCCCAGCTGGTTGGGAGGCTGAGGCAAGAGAATTGCTTGAACCTGGGAGGCACAGGTTGCAGTGAGCTGAGGTCGTGCCATTGTACTCCAGGCTGGGCAACACAAGCGAAACTCTGTCTCAAAAAAAAAAAAAAAAAAAAAAAGAATCTAGTTTCTTATCATCCTTGTGCAACCAGCTAAGGTGTTGAAAAGAACAGGTACGATAAAATTAACTGCTACCTACTGAAACTAGGTCTGCATTGTTAGTATATCCACAGGTGTGAGTTTATTTTATATCTTGGTTTGATGTTAGTTATTGCTTAGGGGAAAAATCTTTTTCCCCTACCCCAGGTGCTGGACTTATAGGTAAAGTTGGGAAGGTGAATTTGTTATTGGTGAATTCAGGGGATAAGTAATACATTGAAGAGTTCTGGATATATATAAACTCCTCCACAGGACAGAGGAGTTTAAACTTGAAAACACAAACTTGAATAAGGAGTCAGAACCTTAAGTTTATTACTTATTTAATTAGCCTATTATTTGAGGTGGCTTAGTACAGAGTTTAATTTCTCTTCTTGGGAAATCATTTGATCTCTGGCTTTCTATCCCCCGAAAAGCCAAAAAATTTTTACATCTCTGCTCCATTGGTGTGGATATTTTCACTGGTGTGGGCAGCCAGTCCCCAGAATGGTCCCCAATGATTCCTTGCCTCCTAGTAATCATGGCTTGTAGAGTCTTCCCACATTATAGCAGGGTTTTTCTGTGTGACCAATAGAATATGACAAAATAATGCTATGTCACTTCTGAGGCTAGCTCGTGGAACACGTTATGGCTTCTGCCTTGTACTTTCCTTCTTTTTTTTTTTTTTCCTGAGTTGGAATTTCGCTCTTGTTGCCCAGGCAGGGGTACAAGGGCGTGATCTCAGCTCACTGCAACTGCTGCCTCCCAGGTTCAGGTGATTCTCCTCCCTCAGCCTCCTGAGTAGCTGGGATTACAGGCGTACACCACCATGCCCAGCTAATTTTTGCATTTTTAGTAGAGACAGGGTTTCACTGTGTTGGTCAGACTGGTCTTAAACTCCTGATCTCAGGTGCCTGGCCCTGCCTTGTGCTTTTTTGGATCCTTTCCTCTAGGGAAAGCATACTGCCAGGTTGTGAGAATACTGAGACAGCTCTCCACGTAGCAAGGAACTGAGTCTTTCTACCAAGGATCAGTGATAATTTGTAGTCTTCTGTCAATAGACATATGAGTGAACCATCTTGGAAATAGATCTGTCGACTCTGGTCAAACCTTCAAGTGACTGCAGCACCTGAGGTTGCTTGAATGTAACCTCATGAGAGACCCTGAGCTAGAACCATCAGCTTAGCCATTCTCAGATGCTTGACCTCAGAAATGGTATGAGATAATAAATGCTTGTTGTTTTAAACTGTTACATTTTGGGGATAATTTGTTATGCAGCAGTAGGTAACTAATACAACTGAGAAGACGAAAGTTAAATATCCTTAATTAATTAACTGATTTTATGAGATGGGGTTTTGCTATATTGCCCAGGCTAGTATTGAACTTCTGGGCTCAAGTAGTCTTCCTACCTCAGCTTCCCTGTTAGCTGGGATTATAGATGCATACCACTGTGACTGGCTCTCTGGCATTCTTTTTAATTTAATTTAATTTTTTAAATTAATTTATTTTTTAAGATGGAATCTCACTCTTGTTGCCCAGGCTGGAGTGCAGTGGCACAATCTTGGCTCACTGCAACCTCCGCCTCTCAGGTTCAAGCAATTCTCCCGTTTCAGCCTCCCAAGTAGCTGAGATTACAGGCGACTATCTTTTTTTTGACAAGGAGTCTTGCTCTGTCATCCAGGCTGTAGTGTAATGGTGTGATCTTGGCTCACTGCAACCTCTGCTTCCTGGGTTCAAGCGATTCTGCTGCCTCAGCTTCCTGAGTGGCTGGGATTACAGGCATGCGCCACCACACCTGACTAATTTTGGTATTTTTAGTAGAAACTGGGTTTCACCATGTTGGCCAGGCTGATCTCGAACTCCTGGCGTCGTGATCCGCCCACCTCGGCCTCCCAAAGTGGTGGGATTACAGGCCCAGGTATGAATACTTTTGATCAGTTCAACAGACACTTGTAAAGAGCACCACCACTGGCCAGGGGATACAGAAATAAATAAGATAATAACATCTCTGCTAAAAATGTTTATAGGTTAATAGGTTAGTGGTGGGGCAGATAATTTCAATAATGATACAGGTATTTTATAGGGCATAGGTAGAGTTTAGAGGACGTACTCCTAACCCAGTGTAGGAGCTCAGGGAGGACAAGTTACTTTCTCAAAGACACACAGCTATGTGTGTGGCATCTTCAATCTGTCTTGGTTGTTTTCTAGAGACCTGGGGGTGGTGGTAACAGGATTGTATGTTGCCTGCCTGTTCCCTTTCACGTATTGGTAAGGCACTGAAGGAATGTATTTTCTTACCAGGTCCACGAAGGGGCATAGTTTTAAGGGCAAGAACTTCCCAGCGCCATGCCCCGTGCCATCTCTCTGCATCTGGGAGATTTAACGGTCTCTGTTTTAATTTTCGCAGAGGCAGGAAGAATCAAAAGTCAATCACTCCAGCGGAAGTTCTAAGGAACTCCTTTCATTGGCCAGGGGTCTTTAAGAAGGTGGGAGTTCCTCCCAGGTTAACAGTCCCCTTCTTTGACATCCGTTCGTACTCCATGTTTGGGTCCCCTTCTACGAACACTCCCTTAGTGGAAGCCGTCTTTCTCTGTCCTGGATTTCCCTTCCACACTCCTCGTGGAAGTTTTCTCTCTTCTTTTTTTCTGCTTTCTCTACCTAAATAAATTCACTTTCTTTTTCTTTTTTTTTTTTTTAATAATTTATTTATTTTACTTTAGGTGCATACTATATCTGGCATTTCTCCCCATGTTATCCCTCCCCACCCCCCACTGTCTCCCCCCTACGCCCCCCAACTGTCCCCTGTGTGTGATGCTTCTTTCCCTGAGTCCACGTGTTCTCGTTGTTCGGCAGCACATATAATAAATTCACTTTCTACAAAAACTCTGTTTGGCGTCCAGTATTTACTTTGTGAGCACACCTGGTCCCTTCTCTCATTCTTGAGAGAGCAGGAGACCAAGAACCTTGGAGAAATGTCCTCTCAGGTGAGCTGAGGGCACCCCTGAACCCCAACAGTACTGTCTATGCTTCTTTGTAGAGACTCCATATTCACTGAGATATTATTCAAACTACTTTCTCTTTTTTATTTATAGCGATGGGGTCTCCTTATGTTGCCCAGACTTGTCTTGAACTACTGGATTCAAACAATTCTCCCACCTTGGCCTCCCAAAGTGCTGGGACGACAGAGGTGTGAGCCACTGCGCCTGGCTCAAACTTTTTTTTGAGTTTCTCTGCCAATCAGGATAAGTAGAATGGGACAGAAAGACTAAGAAACAGAAACATTAAAATACAAAACAAAACCCAGGAAGTATAAAAGTGTTAGAAATGAGTTAGGAGACTCAAATACGTAAGGCCAAACTGTAAGAATAAAACATTTAGGGTGTGGCATTCTTTAAAAAAAATCTATTAAACAATTCTTCTTAATGCTTTGTACATATTTCTAGCTAGTAGTCAGTAAGAAATTTGTGGCAATGTGCTGGTTTGGCTTTAGGGAAAGAGTATACCCATGGATCAATTTGGTAGAATCTAGTACTTAATTCTATTAGTTTGAACAAGCAAGTTTCAGACATTATAGAGCCAAGGGAACTTCCAACAGTCTTCCATGAATGAGGCAATCTGAATGAAGAGGTCTTTTATAACTTCATTTTGAACTCTGCCCACAAATCAAAGGTCAGCAGGCCCTTCAAAGAGGCTGCAAAATGCCTGGAGGTGCTGCTGTGCCAGTGGTTGCTCCTGTGTGACAGGCAGAGGGAAAAAAGCAACAAGGAACAGGGGAAAAAAGGCAAAAAGAGGGCACTGAAAGAGAAGAGGGAGAGAAGGAAGGGAGAAGAAAAAGGAAGAACTAGTAACCATTGTTTGTTGAGCACCACCAGCCACTGTGCTGAGTACTTTGCAAACTTGATCTCAATCCTCCCCGCAGTCCTATGAGGTTGTACTGGCAGTACTTTTGTTTTACTGATTAGGATACTGAAGCTAAAAGAAGGTAATTTGTCAAAAGTAATACAGCTAATAAGTAGCAAAGCTGGACTTTGAACCCACGTCTGTCTGCCTTCAAAATCTAGCACTCTTTATTACAATGCCACAAGGAAAACATGTTCACCTTTTAGGATCTGAGAGATACCTACCACTGACAATGACTGGCTGGGCTCTTCTGTGGCTGGCCCTCGGATTTTTAAGTTTGTAGACAAGTCTTTAACAGGACGAAGATCCCTTAATTGGATTTGCCTGTTATCCAATATTGCACACCACATCACATGCTGTGCTTCAGTTCCCTACATGAATCAGTTAAAACCTTCCCATTTAGTCTAATGAACCCTAATTTCAGACAAAGGTAACTGTCACCTTTTGTTTCATCCTGTGCTTTTATTTTTCAAATACCAGAGCCGACCTCTGAACTCAATCTGCACTTGCCTATTGATGCATAAATATCTATAATATCACAGTAAATTAAATTCTATTTTAAAGGGTTTCTATTTAACAATCTGTCAGAACTTTCACAGCATTTGATTTCTGGTCGCCTCTGTCCAGTGACAGGTTTATCTCAATATGGCTTGATTAATGAAACCTTTTATTTGGTGTAAGCACACCTATTATTACCGTAGTCTCTTAATGCTTGCTTAGGCAACATTGAGGTCTGGCAGCAGGGACTCTCAAAACTTCTAGCTTCTTCAGCTCCATCAGAACTTCGGGTGCGGTTAACGGGCCGGGAGACTGATGCCCTCCTAGCGGGGAGCATAGCGATGTTAGTGTCGGTTAAATGATCTAGCACTGTCTCAGAGGCTTGGCCAAACTCTCTTTTAACCTCAGCGTTTAAAAATGTTTCCGACTTAGTGCCAACAAATCTGCCTTTCTCTCCATTGCTACCTTGTCCTTATACGTCAGTCATCGGGGGGCATAGTGGACGTCTCCCTCGGGAACCAAGAAATTGCAGTGTGCACTGTGTAGCTGAGAAGTGGATGCAGTCTAACATAAAATAACATATTGAGAAAAAGGGTCTTAACGAAGCCAAGGGACCAGGCACTAATAGCTCTTAAGAAATAGAAATGACTTTATGATGGATATTCCACAAGCAACCTTTTCAGAAAAGAAGAGTGCAATTGAATTATGTTTTGTTCCTGACAAGTATTTACCTCGGAGAGAAGCTGCCATTACTGTTGGACTATCTCCTTCGTGTCCTGCGTGCTTCCAAATCCCCGGGGAAAGGAAGAACTTGGTTTGCACACAGACTCAAAATGTTGTCACTCTGTTTTACATTGCTATTAAATATTTAATAACATTAAAAGCAAGACATTGAAAATAAAATCTGAAACTTATTTGTGCTGGAGAAATTGTCTTCTCTGCAGTTTTCCTATCTAGTATTTTCTGTACTGGTAAAATGATTTGCTTCTGCTGTATATTACACTGTTTCTTATTTGTACCCCTGTCTCCTGCTAATACTTAAAACAGCTCATACTTTTTTGTTAAATGTTCTTTTTTTAGTTTGTGGTCATTATGACTTTAAGTGTAGTAAATTCCACCTGGAGAATTTAACAGTTTGGCTGTTATTTTTAAATGTTCTAAGGTAGGAAAGAGAATACAGTAATATTAATAGGTGTGATTCAAGTTTCTAATAAATAATAAAATCAGATAAATGAAACAAATGAGTCTATTATTTAAAAATAACTTCATGATAGTTAACGTTCTGTTAAGACTTTAGTATTTAAAGGGAAACTAACCCCTAAATACATTAGAAAAACATATTTTGTTTAGTTACTATCCTAGATTGATTATTAATTTGATTACTTGAATTTGCAGTTTGTTATTAAGTATATATGCTTACATAGACCTTAAATCACAGAAGTGTTCCTTCTGGAGTTTTGGAGTGAAGAGGAATATATTATAGGAAATATTTATTTTAAAGGGGTAACATCAGATTTTTATTATCAGTTTAGGATTAATAGAATTCCTTGTAATCATGCTGGAAAAATAAATATAGTTTAACTGTACTTTCAAAATTAGATATATGGTTTAAGAATATTTAATAAAGTAAGAAAGAGAAACTAGTTTAATTTAAAATGATGCTGAAAGTTAATCAAATAATTTTAGTAACAACTAGTATTTGGATCTTGTGTTCTATTTGAAAAATATATATATGCCATTTTTCTTCATTCAAAATGTTCTTTTGTAAGAAAATACAGAAACCTCTTCATGAGATTCTGAGTGGAGAGTTATGATTCTCCAACATGTTTCTCAGGTTTTAGTTTATTTCACATCATACTTTTTAACCTTCGACAACAAATATTGTTGTAGTATGAAGACAGCAAATCTAAACAATTACATATGTAGTCCAAAGGCATACACAAGAAAATCAATATTTGACATCTTTGCAACTCCCTCTTTGCAGTAGTGTTCAATAGCTCTTATTCATTATACACTTATATCTCTTTCAGATTCGCCTTTGTCACTGGAAACCCATTTTTTTTTCTCCTTTGACTTCCACATAACTTCTTTGCCCTGTACTTTTACAGATGCCTTCTGGCTATAAATACTAATGAAATCTCTTTGCTTAATTCAATTTTGCTGGTACACTTACAGTTATGACCTAACTTTCCCACGAGAGAGACTGATTGAACATTCCACTACCTTATGGATGGGAGCAAACATTCTTATAGAACTGGACTGACAATTTCCATAATTATAGAATTCACAGCCTAATGACCTTAAAAAACAATAAAAAGATCTCTTGTTAATTCCATCTCTGTTACTGACATTCAAGATATTTCATTTTTCACGGGACAACAAATTTACTTTTTTATTTTCCAAAGCGCAGTCTATCCTTTCCCCCCAGATTAAATTTTCTGAATATTGAAGTATTCCATTGAATATTTAGCATTTCTTTGTCTTTTAAAAGTTAGAATATTTATGATCCTTAGGATGAGTTTGACTGATTTATAGCAATCAATTATAAGAGTGCGTTTTCAAATAGCCCTTTTAAAAATGAAGAATAGAATAATTAAAAAGATCACAAGTCCTCCCTTGCATATAATTATTTCATTATTTCATTACAGTGCAGAAATTATTTTTGCTGACTGTTAGCAATTTTAGTTGAGCGAGATCTGTGTTAATATCCAATAGCAAGCAGTTCTTCCTAAGAAATAAGATCACTAATTGCCTAAATTTTATTCAGTACAGCGAGTCTTATAAGTCACATTGCAATATAAACCTAATCACGAGGTACAGTGGGTACAATGCCTTTTCTGTAGTGTAGATATTCTAAAAGCATAACCTGCCTGCTAATTTGTTCCTTCGACAGGTTTATTGCCTTATTAAGCATTTGTTTTGTAGAATATTCTTAATCTATCTAGATTGTCACAGAAAATCTGTAATAATGAAATATTAAAATTCAGACTCAAAGTGTACTAAAGCCAGCATGAATAATCAAAGCTAAAACATAGCATCTTTGGTTCTTTCTAAACACTAAAATGTTCAGTACCTGAAGTATATTCTGGAAACTTTTGGCTTACAAGTAAAGACTTCATGAGGTATGGAAATCTTTAGTATAGTAAGATAGGCTGTTATTAACTGAAGCTAAATTAAATGTTAATAATAGCCATTTTCTTGGAAAAATCTAACATTCATCATAAACGTGATAGTATTCTTGGCATATCTAAATATTTTATACATATATGATACTTTCTTCCCATAAATATTTTACATATATTTATTGCTATAGAAAGAATGTACAAATTATAATAAAATTCATCAGAACCACTATCTTTTTTTTCTTCTATTTCTCATTTTAATGTGTACAGATAGGGAAGTTTTCGACTAACAATCCTTAATTTTGCTTCAGCTTTAATAGTATTCTATTTTCTCATATTAACACATAGGCCACCTTTTCTCCTTTTTCTTCTAGTCCTCTGAACAGAACCACTATCCTAATGACCTAAACTGTTTTGATCAAATGTGAGTAAACAAATTACAAAATTATTTATTATATATATTTTAATATTGAATATGATGCTGTTGCTGGTCTAACTTAGACCTTAAGTGAAAAGTACAGTATTCTTAGTTTAACTTCTTGTTTGTTTGCTTTTGTGTATTTTTGTTTTTGTTTTTTTAAAACACAAGGTCTCGCTCTGTTGCCCAGGTTGGAGTGCAGTGTGGTGATCATAGCTCATTGCAGCGTCAAACTCCTGGGCTCAGATGATCCTCCCACCTCGGCCTTCTAAGTCGCTAGGACTACAGGCAGGTGCCACCATGCCTGGCTAATTTTTTTAAAAGTACAGACAGGTCTTGCTATGTTGTCCAGGCTGCTTAGTTTAACTTTTGAAAGTGGAAATAAGATACATAAAAATCTCACTGATATTAATTGGTAAATTTATGTATTCATTTAGCAAATATTTCTTTTTTATTTTTTCTTTTTTAATTTTTAAAACGGGGTTTCTCCATGTTGGTCAGGCTGGTCTTGAACTCCTGACCTCAGGTGATCTGCCTGCCTTGGCCTCCAAAATGATTGGATTACAGGCATGAGCCACCACGCCCGGCCAGCAAATATTTCTTGAGCACCTCTATGTGTTAGGTATAATTCTAATGTGCTAAAACTACTTTTCCACACCCTTTCAAGAGAAACACTAGCATTTTTGCCGCCTTTGCTTGGATTCAGGAATGTGCATTTGCTGCAAAAGGGAGAAATTAACCAGGCACAGTGGTGCAAGCCTGTAATCCTAGCACTTTGGGAGGCTGAGGCAGGAGAATTGCTTGATCTCAGGAGTTTGAGATCAGCCTGGACAACATAGTGAGAATCTGTCTCTACCAAAAAAAAAATAATAATAATAAATAAATAAATAAAGAGAGAGAAAGAGAGACAGAGAAAGAGAGGGAGAGGGGAGAGAGATAGGCCAGCTTGATACTTAACAACCAATTTAGAAGTTATAAAATTGCTTACAATTATAATTTCTGGATTTCAGTATTTAACGTGTCAGCAATAACTGAAGCCCACTGGAACTCTATAGAGTTACTATTGTGAATAGGACAATTTTTGTATTTGGAAGTTTTTACTAGAGATTAAGAATTGCGTGTGTTACAGAATGCCAAACAAACTATTGCCAATAGGAGTTTTTCCTATAGTGAAAGAATTCTAGCATGGTGCTTTGGGAGGGTTATGTGATCTGGAAGAAGAAGAAGGACTCTCCAGAGTCCTGGGTTCTACTACTGCTCCTAACTAGCTAGAAGACTTTGGGCATTTTGAAACCTCTCTGAACCTTAGTTCCAGATCTGGAAAAAGCAAATCATAATCCTTGCTCTGCCTCTTCATGGGGAGGCTATCATGATAAATAGTAGCCTCCTCATTTGTAAAGTGAAAATTTTCAAATTAGAGCAGTTCGTTTTTTTTTCTTTTTTTTTTGAGACAGAGTCTCACTCTATCACCAGGCACCAGGCTGGAGTGCAGTGGCGCGACCTCGGCTCACTGCAACCTCCGCCTCACGAGTTCAAGCAATTCTCCTGCCTCAGCCTCCCGACTAGCTGGGACTACAGGTGCGCGCCACCACGCCCAGCTAATTTTTTTGTATTTTTAGTAGAGACGGGGTTTCACCATGTTGGCCAGGATGGTCTTGATCTCTTGACCTCGTGATCCGCCCACCTCGGCCTCCCAAAGTGCTGGGATTACAGGCGTGAGCCACCGCGCCCAGCCTAGAGCAGTTCCTAAAATGGGAGAAGTTCATGAATCCCCTTCAAGCAGTGCAGCTTTTTTTGATTCATCTTTCTGCGTATGAGGTCTGTAGTTTTTGTCAGATTCTCAAATAGGTAAGTGATCCAAAGAAGGTCAAGAAATGCTGAATTAGAGAATTTCTAACATCCTTTCTACTCCTAAATTCAAATACTGTTCTCTCTCTCTGAATAATAGATATGAAAGCACTTTGAAAGAGTGCTAAACAAATGCAAAGTATCATTCTCTATCTCTCTTTTTGGATCTAGTCTATGTAAAAGTCATAGCGATACTTGGAATACTGATATTATATTATGTTGCATGGGTTATTGAATAAACATATGGCCTGAGGGAATTCCTCAAATGCAAGGTTCAGTATTAAACCCCTAGGAGAATTAGAGTGTGCCGTAGAGACTCAGACAAAATAGAAAAGAAATCTAGGTAAGAGTGTACTTTTTTTTTTTTTTTTTTTTTTTTTTTTTTTTTTTTTTTTTTTTTTTTTGAGATGGTGTCTCACTCTGTTGCCAGGCTGGAGTGCAGTGGTGTGATCTCCGCTCACTGCACCCTCCACCTCCTGGGTTCAGGCGATTCTCCTGCCTCAGCTGGGACTACAGGTACGCACCACCATGCCTGGCTAAATTTTTTTTGTGTTTTAGTAGAGACGGTGTTTCACCGTGATGCCCAGGCTGGTCTCGAACTTCTGAGCTCAAGTGATCTGCCCGCCTTGACCTCCCAAAGTGCTGGGATTACAGGTGTGAGCCACCACACTCAGTCAGATCTTATACATTTTTATATCCATAGCCCTATGCTGGGACTCAGTAAAATGTATGCATTGAATGCCCTTAGGCTGGTGACTTACTTTCTCTGAACAATGTTTTCCTTTTTTGTAGGAATAATAGTAATGACAATAAAACCCTGGCTACCAGTGAAGTAGTCTGCACCAAGTACTTTACTTATGTTATTTCGTCCCAGCCTAATAACACCCTGTAAAATTTTTTTTTTTTTTAGACAGAGTCTTGCTCTGTTGCCCAGGCTGGAGTGCCGTGGCACGATCTCGGCTCACTGCAACCTCTGCCTCCTGGATTCAAGCAATTCTCTGCCTCAGCCTCCCAAGTAGCTGGGATTACAGGTGTGTGCCACCACACCCAGCTAATATTTGTATTTTTAGTAGAGACAGGGTTTCACTATCTTGGCCAGGCTGGTCTTGAACTCCTGACCTCATGATCCACCTGCCTCGGCCTCCCAAAGTGCTGGGATTACAGGCATGAGCGACAGGGCTGAGGCCCACCCTGTGAAATATTATTCCCATTTTAAAGGTTAGGATTCTGGCTGGGTGCGGTGGCTCACTCCTGTAATCCTAGCATTTTGAGAGGCCGAGGTGAGCGGATCGTCTGAGATCAGGAGTTTGAGACCAGCCTGGACAACATGGCAAAAACCTGTCTCTACTAAAAATACAAAAATTAGCCATTCATGGTGCACACTTGTAATCCCAGCTACTTGGGAGGCTGAGGCAGGAGAATCACTTGAACCCAGGATGTGGAGGTTGCAGTGAGCCAAGATCATGCCACAGCATTCCAGCCTGGGTGACAGAGTGGGACTCGTCTCAAAAATATAAATAAATAAACAAACAAACAAACAAACAAACCGGGCACTATGGCTCACACCTATAATCCCAGCTCTTAGGAAGGCAGAGGTAGGAGGATTGCTTGAGCCCAGGAGTTTAAGACCTGCCTGGGCGATATAGCAAGATCCCATTCTCCACAAAAAGGGAAAAAACAAAAAGACCAAAAAATAAATAAATAAATAAAAATAAAGGTTAGAATTCTGTCTGGGCATGGTGGCTCATGCCTGTAATCCCCAGACTTTGGGAGGTGAGGTGGTTGGATCACTTGAGGCCAAGAGTTCGAGATCAGCCTGGCCAACACGGTAAAACCCTGGTTCTACTAAATATACAAAAATTAACCAGGTGTGGTGGCGGGCACCTGTAGTCCTCATTACTCAGGAGGCTGAGGCAGGAGAATCGCTTGAACCCAGGAGGCGGAGGTTGCTGTGAGCCATGATCTAGTCACTGCACTGCAACCTGGGTGACAGTGAGACTGTCTCAAAATAAACTAAACTAAGCTAAAATAAAATAAAGGTTAGGATTCTGGGGTTCACAGAAGATAAGTGACTTACTTAAGTCTAATACCACCTTATAAATTTATTGGGAAGATAAAATTATGTAATGTATTTGATCAAGCTTTGAAAACTGTTTAGGCTACATAAATGTAATGCTGCTGCTACTCCTCTTTCACTTTTTGTTCCTTTTGTCAGATGGTCCAGCTTCAAATATTTTATTTTATTAACAGCCTTCTCATTGAAACAAGAGGGTGCTTTGCTAGAAGGTTTACGGTACATCGTGTCCCAGAAGTGCAGATTTGGCAATGACAAGAAATGGTTGTTGCCAGGTCATTTTTGAATCGGCTAGATTTATCTGTCGTGTCACCAAATAGCTCTGCTGTTAGCTGAGAGAAGGAATGAAGAGGAACTATGTATGACTGTTTGATGAATAAGATCCTTTGTAAATATTCTGCTTGGAGCTCCTCCCATCCCCTCACCATTAAAATAGATTAGTGCCTAGATTAAGATCACAAAAGCCAAGGAATTCAGATCTAAAGCTAAGATTTAAGGTTGGAGTATCCTCTTAACTTATGAGTGCAAAACCAGTAATCTTGGTAGGACCAAGACCATGAGTTTGCTCTGAATCTCTTGGTTTCTATGGAGCTGAGATTTATATTCATTATAATATACAAAGTTGAAATACTTTAAACTTCATAACATAGCAAAGACAGGATTATAATTATACAATAGGACCATCTTCCAACTTGTCACTGGAGGAATGATAAAGTCAAATTAGGGGAGAGCTACTGATTAGCGAGGGAAATTACCTTTTATTTCTGAAAACTGTATTTCTCTTTGGTTTAAAAAATACCCTTTTATGGGGCAATTTGATTTTGTGCAATGTTTTATGCTTAAAAAATCTAATTGAAGACCTGATGGAGAGATTTGATTATTCATTACCCATCTACACGTTCACTAGTAATGATGAAAGATTTGTTGGTTGTCTAGTTTATGAGAGAGAGCGATGAGCCACACCAGAAGAGAGGGTGGGAAATCTGGGCTCAGTGCCCAGGATTTTTCTTTGCTATTTGGATCACTGTGTTTGCTAGAATATTTAATTAATCCCACTCTTGGAGTAATGCTTATTGCTGATGGCCATTGCTGAGCTGAAATATTAAACCATATGTAATATATCTTCAATAAAATTTAGATTTAAAAGTCCCTAAATGATGTATGTGTTTGACAGTCCTTAATGAAAACTGATTAAAGAAATTCCGGAGAATGGATAGGCTTAATAGTAACAATTCTTTTCATTCATGTGAAAGGAAGTTTAGTATTACAAAATGAAACATAAGGAATTAGCACAATATTTGGGGCAGGGCTGTAGCAGTTTTTGAATATATAGGTTTTGGTTTTTGGTTTTGGTTTTTAGTTTTTTTAAATATTTGGCTCTTCTACTGTATCTCTGGTGAGAGTCTTTCCTGAGTTATTTAAGACAGTTCTTTTTGGAATACAGTTTAGCCATAGGTAGACCATCAGGAAACCCTGATAATTCTCTTTTGAGTAATTCAATACATGGCATGATTTTCTCTTGCTATTGAATCGATGCCTCAGCAAAGGGTTAGAGGAATTCTGCTGTTTGTAGCGAAAATCTTGTGCCAGGAGCATTAACCTTGAAGTTCTACACACTTTGCAGGTCAGGCAATTACCACAGTTATCCTAGTTACTTATTTAAGGATGTGGCAAGGAAAGCCTCCAAAAAATGAACTGATAAATGTAAGTGGAGGGAAAAAAATCAATTTCTTTTTTTGAAAGGACAGATCTAGAATTGTAATGATGGAAAGAATTCTAAAATTCAGTTAAAATATCTCTTGAACAGGTCAGAACAGGCAAAGGGTCTGATGTACTGGAGTGTGGCTGGGTAGTCAAGAGGGATAGAATATTAGAAATGAGACAGTACTTAAGAATTTGGTCAAATCTAGTTGTCTTCAAACTTTGTAACTTTTTGAGTTACTTTATGCAAACAAAATCTTATATACTTAATATATAAAATGGATTTGAGGGCAGCTATTCTTTTTGAAGTCAAAGAGCTTGCACCTGTTCATATGCTTCCCCCGTCTTCCTTCATTATTAGCATAGTCTGAAAATCAGTCATCTACTTCAATTCTTTCGTTTGACATATATGAGCATTCATTTCCAAGAGGGGTAAACTGACTTGTTCAAGGTTATATAACTAAACAGTGTCAGGGCTTAGTCTCAGACCAGTGCTCTGCTCTGTTACATACTTTGTACTTCAAACACTCTCTGCTTCTTGCAGGAAATTCTGGGAAGAGATCAACCCTCTCTACTAGAATTCTAGGAAAAAGTAATGTAGTCAGGGGTTGAAAAGACAAGTGGGGATATAAGTCACAAATACTATTCCTTAATACATTCAAAAAACAGGCATTTATTGATTATGTATTGGGTGCAAGTCACAGCTTGAAGCTACAGAGAAAGTACAGAATTCCAGAATGGAAGAAGTCATGTCTTTACTATTCTTCGTCCTATATTTTCTCCTTAAAAATATGAACAAAGCAATAGTTTAGAGAATATGAACCATACACTTAGTATAGTGTTTTTTGGGTGTAGACTCTGGAGTCAGACTACCTAGTTTTGAAGTCTGGTCCTGAAGTTATCTCGGGCAAATTACTTAACTACTCATCCCCATTTCCCTCCCCACTCCCACTTCCTCCTCCTCCTCCTCCTCCTCTTCTCCTCCTCCTCCTCATCCTCCTCTTCCTCCTCCTCCTTCTTTTCCTCCTCCTCCTCCTCCTTCTCCTCTTCTTCTCCTCCTCCTCCTCTTCCTCCTCCTCCTCCTTCTCCTCCTCCTCCTCTTCCTCCTCCTTTTTTTGAGCCAGGGTCTTGCTCTGTCACCCAGACTGTAGTGCAGTGGTGTAGTCATGGCTCATTGCAACCTCTGCCTCCCAGGCTCAAGCAATCCTCTCACCTCAGCCTCCCAAGTAGCTAGGAATACAGGTGCACCCCACCATGCTCAGCTAATTATTATTTTTTTTAATTTATAGAGATGAGGCCTTTCTATGTTGCCCAGGCTGGTCTTGAACTCCTGGGCTCAAGTGATCCTTCTGTTTCGGCCTCCCAAAGTGCTAGGATTACAGGTGTGAGTCACTGTGCCTAGTGAAATTGCTTAACCTCTCATGCCTCAGATTTCTCATCTGTAAAGTAGGAATAATAGTGTTACTGCATCATAGAATATTTGTGAGAATTAAATGAATATATGCATTCATTTATTATATAAATATACATTTTTGACATATCAGAATAATTAAATCTTAGCTGCTATTAGTATGTCTTATGTTACAATGACAATTCGAGAGTCTCCTCTAAATCAGTGTTTTGGCTTCTTATGTATATTCTTCAACAAGTCATATGGAAATATATTTTGCATACCTAAGTTACTAAAGCATTGTCAATTCAGTTTGGTGATCTTATTTTAGCAAATGGTTAGCACCTATATAGTACATATAATACATATAGTATGATATACTTCACTTACTCATACATTTTTTTTTTTTGAGATGGAGTCTTGCACCGTCTTCCAGGCTGCAGTGCAGTGGCACGATCTCTGCTCGTTGCAACCTCTGCCTCCTGGGTTCAAGCAATTCTCATGCCTCAGCCTCCCAGGTAGCTGGAATCACAGGTGTGCACCACCGTGCCCAGCTAATTTTTTGCTTTTTTTTTTTTTTTGAGACGAAGTTTTGCTCTTGTTGTGCAGGCTGGCATGCAATGGCAGCTCACTGCAACCTCCACTTCCTGGGTTCAAGTGATTCTCCTGCGTCAGCTTCCTGAGTAGCTGGGATTAAAGCCGTAAACCACCAGCCCGGCTAATTTTGTATTTTTAGTAGAGACAGGGTTTCTCCATATTGGTCAGGCTGGTCTCAGACTCCCGACCTCAGTTGCTCCACCCATCTTGGCTTCCCAAAGTGTTGGGATTCCAGGTGTGAGCCACCACACCTGGCCATTTTTTTGTATTTTTAGTAGAGATAGCGTTTCACTATGTTGGCCAGGCTGGTCTTGAACTCCTGGCCTTCAGTGATCTGCCTGCCTCAGCCTCCCAAAGTGCTGGGATTATAGGTATGAGCCACCGCGCTTGGCCTTATAAACCTTTGTTGTTGTTGTTGTTTTTAAGACAAGGTTTCGCCATGTTGGTCAGGCTGGTCTTGAACTCCTGACCTCAGGTGATCCGCCTGCCTTGGCCTCCAAAGTTCTTGGATTACAGGCATGAGCCAGCCACCATGCCCGGCCGTTGTTGTTGTTGTTTTAAAGACAGGGTCTTGTTCTGCCACCCGGTCTAAAGTGCAGTAGTGTGATCATAGCACATTGCAACCTCAAACTCCCGAGCTGAAGTGATCCTCCCACCTCAGCCTCCTCAGTGGCTGGGACTACAGGTGTGTGCCACCATAACTGGCTAATTTTTAAACATTTTTTGTAGAGTTGGAGTGTTGCTGCATTGCTCAGGCTGGTGTCAAACTCCTGGGCTCAAGCAATCGTCCTGCCTTGGCCTCCCAAAGTTTGGGATCACAAGCGTGAGCCACCACACCTGGCTCACTCATGACTCTTAAGATGCTTTGTATATTTTGAATGGGAATCTTGAAGATCAGAAATATGTGGGATTCAGCAGTGACATCCTTAAGGCATTGCTTATTCTTTTCAATACATAATGGGATCTCCTCAAACAAAAAGTAAGACTTTGGGCATAGACAACATCATATATGTCTCTTTAGGGTTCCAGAGTCCAAGCCTATAACTTGTACATACGAGGCAATCACAGATGTTCATTAGGTGTTTATGTCACAAATTCTACTGTTAGTGGCAACATCTCTTCTCAATTTTAGTTTTTCTTTTCTAATTTTAAACTATCAGCCTAATAATATCTTCTGTACTGATTTTTCTCTGTTCCACTGGATCTAAAGTTAATAAATTTGTTGAACCATGAATAAAAGCAAAAAGCTAGCACATGTAGGTACAAGCCATATGCATCGCTTTAATGAATAGTCATCGTGACATATGGAAGAGGACTGCCCAATTAATTATTGGGTTTGATGGAGTTGCTGCTCGCCGGCATGAGTTAGTTCAGGGGCCAATTTATAGTGTGAAAATCCTGTGAAGGGCTGGTCTGACCGATAAACAAAGTAAATAAATGAACCAAGTTGATTCAGTAGCCCAAATAATTTGCTAGATTATCATGAAAACATTATATTGCTTTTTATTTTTTTGAGAAAGGATCTCACTCTATCACCCAGGCTCGAGTGCAGTGTGCAATTATGGCTTACTGAAGTCTTGAATTTCGGGGCTCAAGCAATCCTCCTGCCTCAGCCTCCTGAGTAGCTGATACTACAGGCACATACCACCATACCTGGCAATGTTTTCAAAATTTTTTTGTAGAGACAGGGTCTCACTATGTTGCCCAGGCTTGCCTCGAATTCCTGGGCTCCAGCGATCCTTCCACCTTGGCCTCCCAAGGTGTTGGAGTTACAGGTATGAGCCACCATATCCAGTCAAGAATTAGTAATATCACTTAAAATTTGTAGTATATTGAAGCACTGGGAAATAGGTATATATCCAATAGGGCTCTTCAGGCTGTGATAACCAAAAACCCAACTCAAGTCAGATTGGGCAAAAAATGAAATCCACTAGCTCAAGCAACTGAAAAATTCAGAGGTAAATTTTTCTGACTTTCATTTACACTTGATCCAGATGTCTGCCTCCATCTTTAGCTTAACTCTCCTCCATACTGGTATGCCACAAGGAGGCAATGTGCCATTTAGCATCTCCATGCCTATATCCTCCCAGAATTCAGCCCAGCAAAAAGTAGAGTGATTGTTGGCGACTACCATATGAGTCTTGGGCATTGGAACAAGTTAAATCATAGGTCAACCACTGAGTCCACAATGTTAGTAGGATTTGATACTCTCATTGGCCAGGACTAAGGCACATGGTGTCTTCCAGGTGGAGCCTCAGCAATACATGAGAAAGTGATGGTTTTCCAAAGGACATGTGGGTACTCCCAGAAATAATAAGGAGCAGACAAATACCTATTAGAAGAAAAAATAAAATTCTTTTTAAACAAACTAATATCAAAATGCCAGATAAGAAAACAGACATTCTCATATATTATTTCAAGTGGGCTATTTGGGAATATCTACAAAAATTTAAATGCACATTCTCTTACACAATTTCACGTCAAGAAATTTATCCTATGGATAAATCATACCAGTGTACAAAGACGTTATTTAAAGGATGATCACTGAAGCATTGACTGTAACAGCAAAACACTGTCCATTCACATGGAAGTTGTTAAATTATGATTCATTTATGGAGAAGAATATTGTACAATTATTTTTAATGAGGTAGATCTATATGTTCTAATATGGAAATAAGTCTATGATAATTGCAGAGAAAAAAAGCAACTTGCAAGAAAATAGGCAAATATGGTCCTACTTGTATAGATACATAAAAAATATCTGGAAGAATATCCAAAAAATGTTTAACATTGCTTATTGTTGGGCAAGAAGTTCTAGGGAGTTAGGAGTGGCAGGAAGAAGACATTTGCTTTTCACTTTCTATCCTGTGGGGCTTTAATTTGTTTACCTGAGTACACATTACTTTCATTACTTTAAAAGGTCAGTCTAGTCGGGCATGATGGCTCCTGCCTGTAATCCCAGCACTTTGAGAGGCCAAGGCAGGAGGATCACTTGAGCCCAGGAGCTCGGGACCAGCCTGGGCAACATAGAGAGATTCCATCTCTACAAAAAATGAAATAAATAAATAAATAAATCAGCCAGTATAGTGGTGTGTGCCTGTGGTCCCAGCTACTCAGGAGGTGGAGGAAGGAAGATTGCTTGAGCCTGGGAGGTCAAAGCTGCAGTGAGCTGTGAGCATGCCACTGCACTCCAGCCTGGGTGACAGAGTGAGATCCTGTCTCAAAAAAAAAAAAAAAAAACTTCAAAAAAGCTTTCACCCATATTTTAAAACATCAGCATTGTATCCAGTTTTTTTTCTTTTTTTTAAATCTATCTTACATCTACTTACTTTTAAAATCAGAAGATGTGGAATCTATTGCCTACATTATGATTGT
>PVKV010027756.1:0-25978 GCA_004027835.1 Alouatta palliata | reverse complement strand
TCCCTTGGGCTGCTGCGTTTTTCTCAGGACTGCCTTACCCAGCGATGAGGCAGCCTACTCACTGCCTGCAGAGGCTTTGCTGAGCTGGTGTGGGCTCCGCCCAGCTGCCGTGTGAACTTCCCTGCAGTCCAGTTTATACCGGTGTAGTTAGAACTGCCTCTGCAATGGCAAACTCCCTCCGCAGTCGCCGACTGCCTCAGTAATGGCGGACGCCCCTCCCCCACAGAGCTGGACCGTCCCGGGTTCAGCTGTGCTTGCTTTGAAACTCTCGATCCCGAGAGTTTCCAATGGCTGTTTTTTTTTGTGGGGTTGGGACCAGCTGAGCCTGATCACCTGGCTCCCTGGCTCAGAGCGTCTTTTTTAGTTGAATGATCGACTGTCTCCCAGGTGTTCCAGCCGCCTGTTGAAAAGGCGCCGGGATCTGTATGATTTCCCGTGCGGTGACCCACTGTGCCGGCTGAAACCGCAGGCGCTGGCGTTTTTTTGCCTGGGAAATCTCCTGGCCTGGCTGTCTGTTTCAGTCCCCTTTTTTTAATCAAATGAATGGGCGGCTTTGCCTTCCCGGAGTTCCAATTGCCAGGGAAAACAGCACCTGGACCCACGTATTTTGTATTGGGAACTGCTGCGCCACGGCGCCGCTCCAAACAGCGGTGGCGAAAGCGCCCGCGCAGGCGAAAACAGCCGCGCCGGCCAAACCAGGTGTGCTGGCGACCCGTGGGGCTCCTCCCCCTGGGAATCTCTTGGTCAGTGGGCAATAAAAATCCGTCTGGGAATGTGGCGTCCACTCACCCTCCACGCTTTCACTGGGAGCTGCAATCCTCAGCTGCTCCTAATCGGCCATCTTGGATCCTCCTCCGAGACTTTGTTCTTAAGCATTTGTGTTTCATGACTGTGGATCTATTTTTTTCCATGTTAATCAGCAATAATACACTATGCACACATACACACACTGAATGCCACAGAAAACCTACTTTAGGAAAATGCTAATAACGCAAAAATGGGTTGGAATGGAAGAGACAGATTGCTCAAAAGGTAAGTGTAATAATGATTAGGAAACTAGTTAAAGTGGTCTGCATTTCAGTGTAGGTAGTGAAAAAGAACAGATGAGCATCAGAGACTTGGTGAAGGTAGAATCTGTAAGATCTTAGACTTCAACAGGGAAAGAGAATGGAGAAACATCTAGGGAAGCAAATATCTGAAAAGTCTATATTTCTCCTTAGCACTTAGAATTGTGGGGAATTTGGGGTGGTGCGTATAGTTATATATCTTCAAGACTGGTGTTGCAAAGTTAGTAATACTAGTTTTGTAGATGTGCCCTATGTCTTTGTTGAGAAACTAATTAGATTAAATGCATAACAATGGCATAAATTCCTCAAACAGGATCTCTTTTTAATATGTGGCACCATCTGAAACAAGAATTACTTCCTCACTAGGCATCCTATTATTGGATGTGTTTAAACCCAGGTTGGCTCTCTCACTGTTAAGAGTTATTCTAGGAGGAAGTTACAAAGTCAGAGAGTGGTATGGAATTAACTGATCTTATTTATCTATTTTTACCCCCATCCTATTCTAGGATACTATAGAAATTGATTTGAGCTTTGAAGCCTGATTGTGAATATGGTGATGCTGATATAAAAAAAATACAGAATGAGAACTTTTATGTTTCTATATCTGGAAGGAGGGGCCAGTTGTAATATGTCTGGCTGTAGAAATCCAATATTCATTTGGGATATAAAAAGACAGTCACAACTGGAGTCAAGATTCAGCACCCATGGTCAAATAAATTCTGTGTTACTAGACACCCTTGAATCTTGAAAGAAATTGAAGTCTTGAGAAGAAGTAGGGAAAAAGGGCATGGATGAATAGATTGTTTTCTTGAAGATGTAGAACCACTTCTTAATTAGACAACTGTGAAGTCTCATTCATCAAATATTTATTGTGCTCCTAATAAAACACATTTCATTATCTACTATGAAGAGTGAGGTAAAATATTTCATCCTTGCTTTTCAAAAGTGTAGGAAAGGCATAAAAGACCACAGGCTACAAAGATCAGAGTATTATTGCTATAAAATAGTTACACACGGAAGTATTTGAGAAGCACAGGGGAAGAAATCAGAAGAAGTTCCAGGATTAAGAAAAAGTAGAAAGAAGGATGAGGAATCTTTCTGAAAAAGAGACAAATTTCTAGCTGAAATATGAAGGATGAATAGAAGTTGATCAATCATAGAAGAAATATCCTTCTAAGCAGGGAAGAAAAAATAAATATTTAATGGTTAAAATGTACATATATGAGTGATGAATACAATAAAAACCTAGACTTTACAACTACACCATGTATCTATGTAACAAAATTGCACTTGTACTCTTTAAGTTTATGCAAATGAAAAAAGGTCATATATTGGAATGTTATTGCTATAACCATCATCTCTCTTGGAAGAAATGTAATCACAGTTGAACCAAAAAGAAAAAAAATCGCAGGTGTGAGTAATCGCTATTCTCAGATGGCCCCCAATAACCTGTACCTTTGTGTGATTTACTCTCCTCGAATGTGGGAAGGACCAATAACTTGTTTCTAATCTTAGTGAAGATGGTGGGCTATCTGTTCTGTGATTACCTTATGTTTAGGGTTGGCAGATAAAACATAAAATAAACCAATGTGAATTTCATATTAAAATATATATCTTTTTTAGTGTAAGTGTGCTTCATGCAATATTTGGGGCATAATTTATAGAATCTGGCAACTCAAGCTATATGGCAAAGAAATGTTGCAGATGTCCTGGCTGACACCTTAATTATGATAATGTGAGACCTTGAGGCAAGATCTCAGCTAGGTTGTGCTTAGACTTCTCATCTATGAAAACTGAGATAATAATGGATAATATTTTAAGCTGCTATTTTGGTGATGATTTGTTATGCAGTAATAGAAACCTATTACCACAGACTTCTTCTTCTGTTCTCTATATTACCTCGGAAGATGTGTGGTTGTCTTGGATAACCAGGATAACATATCTGCACACAGCAGAGATTAGGAAGCCAGCCATTCCAATCAACTTCAAGGACAGATTATTTTCAAGTGAAAATGAGAAGGTGAGAGGTACTATCAGTCATATTTGGTGGGAGTGCCCTGGGCACAAAACATTTAAATAAATTTTATCTAGGATCCCAAGTGACACTGAAAAAAATAAGAGACCTTAAAGCGTATAGGGTATGTTATAACAGAGTAATTACACAGTGAAATAAATAACCACACAAAATAATGAGATCCCTGTTATAATAAGTATTTAAGCATTTGATGATCAGGAAGTGAGATTTTATGTAGCATAGCAAAGAAGAATACATGCTTGTGCTTCATATGTGCCTTTAGTAAGTTTCCTAACTTTTTTTTGCACCTCACTATCTGTAGAATGATACCTACCTCTTTCATGTTTTAATTTCAATTAAAATAAAATAATTCAAAGGAATTTAAAATTTATAAAACATTCAACAGCTGTTATCATAAAGGATATTCATTGTTGTTCTAGTATGAACTAAATAAACATCTAGAGTTGATAAATGTTTGTTAAGGAATTTTTCCAGGAGTGAATATATGTTATCAGGATATTACATTTATGGCTATTTGAATTCATAGAAACTCTGTAACATGAAATGTTGTTTCTGTATATGGCAGCATTGGGTTCCAATGACATCACCTACAAAGTAATTAGTAATTAGCAAGCTAGTCAAAATAATTGGTCAAACTTGTTTTAATGTTTGCATTTTTAAACATCAACTGCCCAATCCTCCACGGATCCTTGCTATATAAAATATATCTTTGGAATCACGTGTTCAGATGACTGGCTAATGGATAGAAATGGTTCTTAGAGATTTGTAATTGGGTCAAGACAATGCCTGGGTGACAAAAAAATGGATCCTCAATAAAACTGGAAAACCTATAATAATGTGTTTATTTAAGGCATACACTGTAGCTATAAGAACACCAGGTCCTCTCAGTATCAACTGAGTGGGCTGATTTGCACATACTAGGTATTAAACATTTTTTACATGAATAAAGAAATTGATGGTATGGGCTGGCTCTTTCTGTTAGGATGTAAAGGTTCTAGGGTTGTATGTTACATTCAAACTTCAGAAAAATCCTTCTATACTTCCAGTGAAATCTCACCTTCTGGCACCATGAATTTCAACTACTATGGGAAAGCCTATGGAGACTGTGGATATGATTCCAAATATGGATGTGGGTCTGGTTCTGACTGTAGCTGCTGTTTCTACCCACCATTTGCTACAGAAGATGCTACTCTTCTTGCTACTAGAACATCATCTTAGAACCTGCCTTTGAAACAATATTTTAAGGTTAATACTTCTTCCCAGAGGATATCCCATTTTATCATCTCTCTACATTCATTTAAGGATTGGATATTATCTGTGTTTACTTCAACAAATCTATTTGTTATTGAGAAGATATGAATGATCCCATTATGTTACCTGAAGCCAGAAGATTTTATTCTAATTATATTCAAATTGTAAATTATTGGTTCTCCTATATTTTGGTTTTGCATGGCCCATAAACATAAATACTTCATAGTTGGAGAAAATTGTACTTTTTCATAAACAAATTTAATTTATTTTTGTAAAAATTTGTGGGATTTTTGGGCTACACTCATCATTACTTAGTGTTTGTGTCCTCCCTGAAATTTTGGGCAAGCAGTGTATTAGTGGAGACATAGATTTACTTATTCCTTCAACAATGACTTATTTATTGCTTATTCTTTCATCAATACAACATAGTTTTGTTTTTGTAGTATTGTAGTAACTCAGTATCAGGTAGTGTGAGGCTTTCAACTTTGATTTCTTTTCAAAATTATTTTGACTGTGAGTACAAAATTACAGTTAGACAGAATAAATTTTGGTATTCCATTACCCGATAGTGACCATAGCAAAAAACAATGTATTGTATATTTCAAGATAGAAAGATTTGAATGTTATCACTGTAAAGAAACGATGAAGTTTAAAATGATGGATATGGTACTTATCCTGATCTGATCATTGTACTATGTATATGTGCATTGAAACATCACATTTTACATCACAAATATGTACAATTATGTGTCAATTACAAATTAAATAAAATATGCTGGCTGTTCTAGTTATTTTGCCTTTGCATCTAAACATTCAAGTCAGCTTGTCAATATCTATAAATATATCCTGCTTAGATTTTGATAGGGATCGAGTCAAATTCATAGATCATTTCTGAGAGAATGAATGTCTTAACAATATTGAGTCCAATCCATAAATACGGTATTGATATATCTCTGTATGTATGTATTTCAGAATAAATTTTGGTGTTCTCTTACACAGTACAGTGACTACAGCAAATGACAATGTATTGTATATTTCAAGATAGGTAGAAAGATTTTGAATGTTGTAACTGTAAATAAATGATACAGTTTGGGGCCGGGCGCAGTGGATCACTCTGGTAATCCCAGCACTTTGGGAGGCCAAGGTGGGCGGATCACAAGGTCAGGAGATTGAGACTACCCTGGCTAACACAGTGAAACCCTATCTCTACTAAAAATAAAAAAAAAAAAATTAAAAAACATTAGCCAGGAGTGGTGGTGCAGACCGTAGTACCAGCTACTCAGGGGACTGAGGCAGGGGAATCGCTTGAACCCGAGAAGCAGAGATTGCACTAAGCCAAGATTGAACCACTGTACTCCAGCCTGGGTGACAGAGCAAGACTCCATCTCAAAAAAAAAAAAAAAAAAAAAAAAAAATAAGATGAAGCTGTGAGAGAGAATGCTTAGAAGAAGGGTGTACCTCATAGCACTTTGTGCTGAGGACAAGAAAATATACTAATTTTCGCCATGAATTTAATGATTTTTATATAGAAGATAGATTAAAATTAGTCTCTTGGTTCCAGGAGCCAGAATTAGATGAAAATGTTTGAATTACAAAAAGGCAGACTTGTTATATAATATGTGACAGTTTTCTGAATGTAAGAGCCAAACAATGAGAATTGGTGCTGGAAGGGGTTATTCAGCTCTGTGTGTGCTTGAGTGTGGGATAACTTACTATTTGCTATGGTTTTAAGAGGTAACTAAGATATACAGGAACTGGATAAACCTAACAGAACCTTAATACCTCTTCCCACTGTAAGTTTTGAAAATGTTCATTCTGTAATTTAAATAGTGACTATAAAGTGTAGAGTCAAAGTCACTGAAGAAAGTGGCAATGTTCTTAAAAGCAATTGGAAAGGGAGAGAAAGAACTTTTCCTAGGTTTGGAAGTTGACCAGAGATGATGAGCATATTTTGAATATGGTGGCTGAGGTGAAGTAATAACCATATTAGCAAAGTAAGGCAGGTCTTTTAGATTTTGTGAAGTATCTGCAGAGGCTTAAACCTAAAGAGGATGCAGGAGATAAAATATTTCATGTTATCCAAAAGCTGCATTAGAAACTTTATTGTGGATATACTAGGGAGGAATCAGAGAAACAAATATCATGCATACAAGGGCCTAAAGTTACATAAAATCTCCCCATCCAGGATGCTGAGAGCTTTAGGTTGTACAGAAACTACTAACAAAAAGAAATTTGTATAATAAAATGAGATTGTTAAAGGCAGGAAGCCAAGCTGAAAACATTCAAGAGAGGTTACTAATTTATCACTGGAGAAAATTATAGGCTGCATGTTGGATCAGGAAAACTTGGAAAATGTGATTTTGATTTGGACTCCACCCTTCGGTGCCTGAGTCTCCTCCTTTGTTAAAACGATATTCATCATTCCTAGTCTGGTGGTTTCACAGGATGATGTTAAGTCTCGAATACAGATATCTGAGAAGGAAATATTTTCCACAGAAAAAGCATTCACAGGTGGAGAAAACCATCTTGTTGCGTGTGGAATTGGATAAAATCACATTTTGATTCAGTTTAAATTGACATTGAAGGGAAAAGAGGGTAAAGAGGGGAAATGTACATTTGCTATCATGTGATGCTCACAGAACTTTTCGAGTTGACCTCATGAGTCAGGAGAACACTTTCATAATGACACATTACTCATGTCTTCCAAAGCCTTCATCTGCATTATGGTCACACTTCCAAACAGAGACCGACTTCACTTTTACATAGCAATCCTGTGACTATCTGGGAATGCAGAAACTTACTTTCTCCCTATTTAATACACAGGCACATTCCCAAGTTAGGTGTTGGTCAATTCAATACATTTTCATGGTTATGAGTTTTAAAATATGTGATGAAGCAAAGCCCTGTGATGTGTTGCTTGATGTTATATTTTTACAAAGCATTATTGTATAAAATGCTTCAGGCAAGGTAAACTTAGGTCAATTACATGGAATTTCATTTTCTGAGAGCATCTGGTCACTTTTGAAAGTTTATTATAAAAACATTAATTGACATATGTATATGTATACATATGTCTATCACAGATTTTAAAAATAGCAAAATTAAATTTCAAATCTCAAAATTTTAGTATAACAAAAAGATCAATACAAGTATATACAGAAATTTGAAAAGCTGTTACTATTTAGGAATGTTTTATTTGGGTAAAAGAAGAGGGGAAAAGAAAGAAAATATGTGGTCTCCACTATGCATCAGGATTATTGCTACTCTCTTCATGTTTTCTATTTTCTGTAGGCCTCTTGATATAATTTTAAATAAATGTAATTATTTTTATTCCCATTTGGCAGTTGCAGAAACTGAGGTTCATCTAAGTTGAGGACATTTTCCATGGTCATATAATTAGGAAACCACTCAGTCTGGAAATTAATCTATCTGTTTTCCAGGGAAAGCTATTTCTACTACAGAGCCTTTGGAACATGGAGGAGAGACTGTGCTGGTTAGCAGTTTACAGCCCCTCAGCATCCAATTCATCCTTCAGTAGATGCTCTGTGTGGATAGATGGGATTTCTTTAAGTATTTCTCCTTCACTGTGAGCATGGCTTCAAGCTTTCTCAGGAGAGGATGCAACAGGGATATGCAGGAGGAAGCAGGGCTCCTGCATTTTCGGGTGCAGCACAGGAAGGGGGTGGAGATACTGGCAGTGTGGGTGTGAGGACATCTAGCAAAACTCCATGTCAGCCTTGGGTTAGGAATATCCTGGATCCTGAGGGACGTTGAGATTTAACCCGGCAAGAACCTTTACTTGGTCCTGTCTATTTGAAAACTAGCACCTTAGAGACTGTTCACTCATGAGTCCCCTGCTCTTGTAGGGCTCCTACACAAACAGACACCCAGATTCCCTCTACAGGATGTCCCTACCCACCCTGAAGCCCATGGCTTCCCAGTCTTTTACATGCCTACATCTCCAGATGGGCATTACTTGTTCACCAACTCTGCTCCAGAGGGTCACCTCCTGTCTGCCTGGTGACTGCAGAACAAGTCTGATTATTCAGTTATTCATTTTATTGAGATATAATTGATATAAAAGTATACATTTTAATGTATATAATTTCATGAATTTGGACATATGCATATGCCCCTGAAACCATCTCAACAGTAAAGGTAATAGAAATATTCATCATCTACAAAAGATATCTCCTTTGCTCTCTTTGGTAGGAATACTTAACAGGATATCTACTCTCTTAATAAGTTTTCAAAGCATGTAATATGGTATAGTTAACTATAGCACAACAACTTTTCAATACATTTATCCAGAGGGTAGAGTACCTTTTCTAAGTTTGTTTTTCCTTCAGTATTCTCCTGCAGTCTTGGATTAGCATATGGATTCTTCATATCTTAAAAATGCTCTGTTATTATAGTTTATAATTTTTATATAAAACTTTTCCTGTTAAACTAGCTGTGTATTTCTGTCTCCTGATTGGGCCCAGACTGAAGGAGACAATTTTAGTTTTAGGAATTATTTGTATATACATGATATTGGAATCAGGGGTAACAGAGAAGATTTGAAGATTTACTAATGTGTGAAGTGAGAAGCAGAGATGGAGGGTGAAGTAATCACAAGAACCCCAGAATTTAGGAAAAAGAGGATTCTCAATGAAGAGAACTCATGAATTATGAATTCATTTATCATAGAAACAATGGGAGAAGATATGAAGTTAAAAAAAGAATGAACAAGAAATTTATAGAAATGTCAACTCTTATTAATGTCATAATATAAAATATCAAAAAAGTTTCTTACACATAAAAATCATTATTAAAATTTTGTTTTGAAGAATAGAAATGTGACTAAAATCAAGAAAACACTGTGGAATGATTAAATCAAGCCAATTAACAAGTCCAATATCTCACCTATTTATACACTTTTTTGTGGTGAAACATTTAAAATATATTATTTCAGTAATTTAAAAATATATGATGCATTGTTAATTATTATAGTCAGCAATCTGTGCCAGAGATTACTAAATTTGATTTCTACTAACTAAAATTTTGTATTCTTTAAGCAACATTTCCCCAATCCCCATCCGCTCCACTAGATGGAGTTATAAATTATTGATTGATTACATTTTAGTGGGAAGCACTGATACATAGAACAAACACGAGAGCACTCTGAGTAACTTCAAAAATGACGTATGTTTAAGAGTTGGACCCTATAGTTGGATTTCAGCAACAGAGAAACTGTGAACCAAGGATTTACTCTCGTCCTAAATTAACATTCTTGGAAAGTTTGTTTTTTAAATAATAAATGATACATCTTCTTACATAACTGACCTGTCGCAAGTTTAAAAACATTTTTTCCTTCAAAGAAGGAAGAGAAGATCATAACCTGCATGGAAAAGAAGGGAACGGAAACCCCCCCCTTTTTTTTTTCAGAGATAAGTAGAAGGTTTCAGAGAGTGGAGGTAGCACGTGGATATACCCAATTGCCTGTCCAAAATCCTTGAAAAGAATTTGAAGTGTTTGTGATTAAAAACCCAAAGTGTTAGGAAAGGATAAGAATAAACGATAATGATATCAAGAGCAGTGAATAGAACTTCTGATTTAACAGATGACTCCCAAGGTATTATAAGAGCAGAATGACAAACATACATTTATAGATCAAACTGGTGACGTGTTATGTCATAACCATGAGTGAAATTATGGCAAATAAAATTATGGTTGTATAAACTTGCATGTTTGGAACTTGTGTGTTTGTTTTGTTTTCAGGGATGAAAATATTCCTAGGGAAGCTATAAGCAAATTATAAATTCCTAAGAAAGTAGATGTACACAGAAGGAGCTTATTTTAAGCAAATGATTGTAAAATGAGCAGATAGAGCCATGTGAGGATGACTCATGCATCCCTGGAAGTATATAAAGGTCTTGAAAGAGTAGAAGACACTCACACTTCAGAAACATCCTCCTGCAGCTCCACTGAAATCTCACCTCCTGACCCCATGTGTTGCAACTACTACGGAAACTCCTGTGGGGGCTGTGGATACAGCTCTGGCTGGGGTTCTGGCTGTGGATATGGTTGTGGCTCTGGCTATGGCTGTGGATATGGCTCTGGATATGGAACACGCTGTGGCTATGGCTGTGGATACAGCTCTGGCTGTGGATATGGCTGTGGATATGGCTCTGGATATAGATTAAGCTCTCGCTATGGCTGTGGATACAGCTCTGGCTGCTGTGGCTACCGACCATTTTGCTACAGAAGATGCTATTCCTCCTGCTGCTAATCATCATTACAGGTCATCCTTACCTTTGCAATGCCCATTCCAAGAGCAAGTTGAATTTAAATTTTCCCTATCCACTATCTTCACATCGAAGTAAAGATTGACTGTGGTCCATTGACCATCTGAATGCATGTAAGAGAAGCTGTTTGCAGTGGATGGAGACTGAGTAGTTACATCACATCACTGAAGAGAAGAGATCTTCTGATTAATTATCAAACGTAAATTTAGGCATCTTTTTTCCATCTTTCTTCCATGATTACATGCAGAAGCACAAGAGGACTGTTTAATTGGAATGTATTAAAATGGAACAAAAATAGAATTTTCTTAATAAAAGGCCTTATTCACTAAGAAGTCTCATCTCCTTATTGTCAGAATCAGCATTAATTGGAAGGTTTGTGGCTTCTTCAAAAGCTGGGTGACAATGTTATCTTATTAGTTGAATCCAAATACTGATGTTTAACATATTTCTTAATTCCTTGTATGTTAATTATTTATATTTGTATTTAAATATAAACACAAATATCACACTCAAAATTTCAAATAATGAATAAAAAACATTAGAATTAGAACCTGTGGACACAGGGAGGGGAGCATCACACACTGTGATCAGTAGTTGGGGGCTAGAGGAGGGACAGTGGGGGTGGGCAGGGTGGGGAGGGATAATGAGGGGAGAAATACCAGATAAAGGTGATGGTGGGATGAAGGCAGCAAACCACCTTGCCATGTATGCACCTATGCAACAATCCTGCATGATCTGCACATGTACCCCAGAACCTAAAGTACAATAATAATAATTAAAAAAGATTAGAATAGAACGAAGAAAGAGACAGGGAATCTACTAACTGATTTCATTTTGTCAGTGTCTGAAGTAAGTTGGCCATTTTATGATATCTTTGAAATCTAAGTAAATTTTTTAGTATATCTTTTTAAAATCTTTTTCCTTCAGTGTGATTGCATTAAAACATTGATTTCTGATACTATGTGTGCATTTAAATGACTATTTCTTATTGCTATATGGTACTTCATGTAGCTCATACACAAGATTTTGCCTTTTTACTATCTCGGTGATACACACACAACCACACCCAGCACTGCTTCAGCACAGCATTGCTACAATGAACACACTTCCCCTATGGGTTTCTGTAAGAGTCAATCCCAGAATCTGAATAGTTGATACAAGTTGCGTGTTTATCTTTAATTTTTCTGTTTTCCCCTGTTAGTCTTCACAACGTCCGCACCAGCCTAAACCCTCAAATTGCACTTCTCTGTTCTTAAATATGTTTCAATACTTGTTTTATCTAATTTTCTAATATTGCTTGCTTTCACAGCAAAAATATTATCTTGCTGTTGTAATTTATACATCTTTGATTACTAAAGCATTTGAACAATTTTATTTCTTCCAGTATATATTAATCTTCATGGTTTCTTTTTCATATCCCTTTCTCCGTTTCAAAAATGGAATTTTTTGCCTTTTTTTGAGTGATTTGTAGGAATTTATTACATATAAATTCCCATGTCATTTTTAGGCACTGGAAAAATCTTGTAAACTGTCATTTGTTTATTTTTGCTAATAGTGCGCACAATTGCACAAAAATTATTAACTGTCATTTCTGATTTTGTAGTTTTCTGTCAAACATATTCTACATTTTCCCATAACTTTAAAGTTTCACATTTTGCTTTTAGATTATTAACCCACCTGGAGTCCACCTTTATATATGTTGGTCCAGTTTTATTTTACATTATGTTGATCTGGGTTCTCCAGTGCCACCTACTAAACAGCCCACTGTCACTGATGAGTGTGGCTACCTTTAGGCTATGTTGCTATGAAGTATACATGAGTTCAGCTCTGAAGTTTATATCATCTTTATTTTACATTTATGTCTCTTAGCATTTTTCAAAGGTTTTGTGTATGGGTTTATGTGTGATAGAGAATTAGGTTTATTCTGCTTTGTTTTTCCACTGCTGACAACTATATCTGATAGCCAGACTTTAAAGACATAAATTTCACAATATAAGACATTTTTCTAATGGCTAAAGCAGTATGAAGATGGAATAAACTGTCTCGTTGGCATCCTTGTCATGAAGGTATTGAAAAATTTGGATCTCCACATACTAGAAAATTCCAAGTAAATTTGCATTCAGAACATAGGCTTAATTAATTGATCCATATCACTCACTTCTACTTTGAAATTCTGTGACTCTATATGTGACGAACAGTTGAAGGTTAGCTGTAGGTAACCTGGATAATAACAATATGGCCTTTAAAGTGAAAAAATAATAATCATTTTATTACAGAGTTAGAATAAAGAATGTCAGGTTTCAAGTAAGCTTTGAGGTATCCAATCTGCTGTTAGTGCCAGTATTAATGGATTTCCGGGAACAATGATTTCCAGAGCAAGAGAAAGAAAGACACCAGATTCGTAATGCCCATGCAGAGAAACTCATTAGAGTGGTCAGATATTACTGCAATAATGTGCAGGATCTATTTCAGTTATTGAAAAGATATCGGGAACTACTCATTGTGAAATTCATATACCACTAGAAAGAATCATCTAATTACAATGAAGGACAGCAAGAGAGGAGGAAAGGAATAAAATGATCCATTCAAACATCCAGAAAATAAGAAAATTCTGATAGTAATTCTTTAGCTATCAGGGATTGTTTTGAAAGAAAATAAATTCTTCAGTCAAAAGACAATGTGGTTGAATATGTACAGATATATATAAAGGACTCAACTAACGGTTATTTACTTTTACAGACACACACAGATTGAAAGTGCAGGGATGGAAAAAGGTATTGCAAACAAATTGAAATCGTAAAAGACCAGATGTAGATATACCTATGTCAGGTAAAATAGATTTCACATGAAAACTGTAAAACAAGACAAAGAAGGTCATTATATAATAATACATGGATTAATCCATTAAAAAGATATAACAATTACAAATACATGTGCACCTGACATCAGAGTACCTAAATATATATGAATTTATCTAAAGAGAGAGAGAGAGAGAGAGAGAGAAAGAGAGAGAGAGAGTGTAATAATAATAGTAGAGGACGCAGAGGACACCAATACCCAACTTGTAGCAATGGACAGGTCATCCATACAGGAAATAGTTAGGTAACCGTTAGATGTGGACTAGATATTAGGCAAATGGTCCTAACAGACATATAATGAACATTTCATCCAACAGCAGCAGAACACAATTCTTCTCAAAGCACAGGAAACATTTTCTAAGACACATCATATAATCGGCCACAAATAGTCTTAACATATTTAAGAAGATTGTGATCTTACCAAGTATCATTTTCAATCACAATCATATGAAACCACAAATCAAAAGTTGGATAAATTTAGGAAAATTTGAAAACATATAGAAACTAAAAATATCATTCTAAAAATGACAGAAATTAAAAGTATTTTGAAACAAATGAAAATAAAATCACAACATACCAATATTTTGGGATGCAGTAGAAAGCAGAACTAAGATGAAATTTTGTAGCAATAAATGACCCCATTAACTAAGAGAAATCTCAAGGGAAAAAACAAACAAATGAACAAACAAAAAAACCAAAAAACCTAGCTTTACACCTTAGGAACAAAAAGAACAAGTAAAGTCCAAAATTAATGGAAGAAATAAATGAATAAATAAAAATAATCACAGCAGAAATCTAAAAAAAAACCTAGAAATCAATAGAAAAAAATTAATAAAACTAAGAGTTTGTTTTTTGAGAATATTACAAGATTAATAAATTGTTAGCTGGACTAAGATGAAAAGAGAGAAGATTCAAGTAAATAAAATCAGAAATGAAAGAATTATTATAATTGATACTACATAAATATAAATAATTGTGGAGTTAACTAAGTGTAATTATATTCCAGCAAATTGGATAACTTAGAAAAAATGGATAACTTTCTCAATATGCACACCTACTCAAAGTAAATTTTGAAGATATAAAAAACATGAACATAATTACAAGTAAGGAGATTGAATTAGTAATGAAATGGCCATCATAGGAATGCCCAAGAATTAATGACTTCAATATTTAATCCTACCAAACGTTTTAAGAACTAATACCATCTTTTCAAACTCCTCCAGAAAGCTGAAGATGAGGATATACATTAATATTTATTTTGTGAGGCCAGCATTGCCCTGATACCAAAGCCAGGGAAGAACACTATAATGAAGAGAATTATAGGCCAGTATTCCTGACAAACATAGGTGCTACAATTCTCAACAAAACATGAGCAAACTGAAATAAACAGCACATTAAAAGACTCATTCATCATGGTAATTTATTTCGGAAATGCAAGGATCCTGAACATACTCAAATCAACAAACACGATATACCGCTTTAATGGAGTAAGGAACAAAAACCATACAATCATCTGAATGATGCAGAAAAAGCATTCAAAAATATTTAACAACCTCTTGTAATTAAAAAATCTCAAAAATTTAGATGTAGAAGGAAAGTACCTCAACACAATGGAGGCTATATTCAGTAAGCCCATAGTTAACGTAACACTCAGCAGTAAAAAATTGAAAGCTTTTCCTGTAAGATCAAGAATAAGAAAAAGATGCCCACTTATGATACTGAACACAGTGTTAATGTTATGTAAATAGTTGTATTGATTTTGTTATTTTTATTGTTGATTTTTATTTTTTTAACCAAATAATTCTGATCTATAGTTTATCGAATCTATAGTTTATCGAATAATAGTTGTAGAACTCATGAATACAGAAAACCAAATGAATATATGCATACATACACAATATATATGCCACATATAACAATAAACCATAGCAAATTTAAGTAAATCTTAAAATTTTAGTATAAAAAAGTGTAAATGTAAGTACATACAGAAATTTGAAAAGTTATTATTTCAGAATGTTTATATTTGGATAGAGGAAATGGAAAAAAAAAAGAAAGTATTGTCTCCGCTATATACCAGGATCCCTGCTACATCCTTTATATTTTATATATGCCTTGACAAATTTTTAAAGTACATATGGTTATTTTTAATTCCATGTAGTAGTTGCAGAAACTGAGGTTCATATGGGTTGATAATATTTTTCATGGGTATATAATTAGTAAATGGATCAGTGAGAAAATTAATCTGTTTTCTAGGGAAAGCTATTTCTACTACTATAATTGTTATCAATTCATGGCCCCTCAGCATCAAATTCATTCTTCAGTATGTGCTCTGTGCTGATAGGTGGGATTTTAAAAAAATATTTCTCCACTGTGAGCATGGCTTTAAGCTTTCTCAGGAGAGGATGCAGCAGGGACATTACAGGAGGAAGCAAGGTTCCTGCATTCTCGGGTGTGGCACAGGAAGGGATTAGAAGGTATTAACAGTGTGAGTTAAGGATATCTGGTGAGACTCCACCACACTCTTGGGTCCAGAATATGCTGGATCCTTAAGGACCTTGAGCTTCAGCCTGGCAGTAACCTTTATGTGACCCTGTTTACACGAAAACTAGCACCTAGAAGACAGTTTATTCATGAGTCCCTGCAGGGCTCCTACCCACACACTCGGATTCTCTGCATAGGCTACACATCACTGCTACTTTCCATAGTCTGCCCGCAGCCCAGGGTTTCTCAGGCCCTCTGCAAGCCCGTATCTCCAGATGTGCATTATTTGCTTACCGCGTGCTCCAGCGGGTTGTCTCTTGTTTCCCAGTGGATGCAGACAATATTTACCTATTTAATTATCATCTTTATTTTATGTATTTATTTTATGAGTTTTAGTAATATATAATTGATTTAAAATTGTACTTATTTAATGGATATAATTTCTTGAGTTTGAACATATGCATATCCCTATGAAATTATCTCCCCAATGAAGGTAATAAAGATATTGAGCAAGGAGGAAGAATGAATAGGAAATTGCACAGAAAGGCCAACTATTGTTCATGTCATAATGTAAGATATACAACAAAAATATTATGAGTAAATATTATTGATATTTTGTTTGGAAAAGAGAATCGATTCTAAAATCAGGAAACCACTGTGAATAAATTAATTAAGCTAATTAAAAAAGGTAATGATCTTGCATATTTATCATTTTTGTGGCAACATTTAAAATGTGTTCTTTTAGTAATTTTGAAATAGACAATGTATTACTCTCTATTATAGTCACCCTTCTGTGTAATAAATCACTAAATTTCATTCTTCTTACCTAACTGAAATTTTGTACCCTTTGATCAACAGCTCTCCACTCCCCACCCACTCTGCTTGTCTGGTGTATGACTTACTGATTGATTACATTTTAGTAGAAAGCACTGATGTACACAGCACAAACATCCGGATAGTCCAATTGTTGTTGACATCCAATTATTAAATTCTATTCTTAAACACAAACAAACCCGAGTTTAAGAACCGAATTTAACAATTGGACATCAACAACAAAGAAGTTGTGAGCTAAGGAAATTCCCTCAATTTAAATGGAAACTCAAAAGTTTGCACTATAAATTTTAAATGATAAATCTTACATAACTGACCTGTCAGAAGTTTAACAAAAATTTTTCCTTCAAGGAAGGAAGAGAAGGTCATAGACTACCTAGAAAACGGGGGAATGGTCAAACTTTTCTTCAGAGAGAAGAAGAGGTTTCAAGGTGCAGAGGTTAGCATGCAGAAATACTCAATTCCTTGTCCAAAAACCATGATTAGTAATTTTCAGTAACTATGATAAAAAGAAAGAACACTAAGGTATTAGGAAAGGATGAGAAGAAATGATGATGATGATGATGATGATGATGATAATGGTATTAAGAGCATTGAGTAGAACTTTGCATCTAATAGATGATTTCCAAAACCTTACAAGAGCAGAATGATAAACATACATTTATAGGCCAACATATTTTGGTGTCATGTTATGTCATGGCCATGACATGAAACCACAGAAAATACAATTATGGTTGTATAAGCTTGTGTGTTTAAAACTCGTATGTTTGTTTTCTTTTCAGGCATAAAAATATTCCTAGGGAAGCTATAAGCAAATTATGAAATACAAAGAAAGTAAATGTACACAGAATGAGTTCATTTTGGGCAAATGATTATAAAATGAGCAAATAGAGCCCATGTGAGGATGACCCATGCATCCCTGGAAGTATATAAAGGTCTTGGAAGGGCAGAAGACACTCATACTTCAGAAACATCCTCCTACACCTTCACTGAACTCTCACCTCCTGACACCATGTGTTGCAACTACTACAGAAACTTCTGTGGGGGCTGTGGATACAGCTCTGGCTGGGGTTCTGGCTGTGGCTCTGGCTCTGGCTGTGGATATGGCTCTGGCTGTGGCTATGGCTGTCGATATGGCTCTGGATATGGAACTGGCTGTGGCTATGGCTGTGGATATGGCTCTGCATGTGGATTAGGCTCTCGCTACGGCTGTGGATACAGCTCTGGCTGTGGCTATGGCTGTCGATATGGCTCTGGATATGGAACTGGCTGTGGCTATGGCTGTGGATATGGCTCTGCATGTGGATTAGGCTCTCACTATGGCCGTGGATACTGCTCTGGCTGCTGTGGCTATGGACCGTTTTGCTACAGAAGATGCTATTCCTCTTGCTGCTAATCATCACTACAGATCATCCTTGCCTTTGCAAGGACGTCTCCAAGATTAAGTCCAATTGAAATCTCTCCTATCTTCACATCTAAGTAAAGATTAACTATGGTACCCTGACTATCTGAATGCATATAAGAGAAGCTGTTTGCAGTGGATGGACACTGAGTAGTTTCATGACATAACTGAAGAGAGATTTTATTCTGATTAATTTTCTAGTGTAATTAATTTTCTAATGTAAACTCTTACATCTTTTTCTTCATTTTTGTGCCATGACTATTTGCAGAAACACAAGAGGACTATATAATTGGAGCATACTAAAGTGGAACAAAAATGGAATTTTCTTAATAAAAGGCCTTACTCACTAAGAAATCTGGTCTCCTTCACGTCTCCTTAATTTGAGGGTTTGTGGCTTCCTCAAAAGCTGTGTGACCACAACTTAAAATAAAACAATGCTATTTTGTTTGTTGAATCCAAATGCTGATGGTTTACATATTTCTTAATTCTTTGTATGTTAATTCTTTACATTTTTATTTAAACAAGAACACAAATATTAAGCTCAAAATTTTAAAACATGCATGCAAAAGAATTAGAATAGAACCAAGAATGAGACATGGGATCTACTTATGAGGTTAATGTACTAGTCCAGCAATGACTGTCTTGGTTGAGCTTAAGTCAAGGTAATTAAGAGGCAACACTATTAATTTAATGTTAATAGCTTTTGAAATATGTAAAATAAGAAATCTTGGACTAAGCACATAAGGTTACTACAAGTGCTCAAGAAGGTGAGAAAGGATCAGGGCTCTTTTATCTTCCCGCTCCCCACTCTTGCTGTGTGACTTTCATACTCTTTGTTTTAAAGTGATTGCTGTGTATGACCATCATTCTGCACAAGTAAGGATAAATGATAAAGAGCACCAGGTCTTTTAAAACTTTGTTCTTTTATTTGGGAGGGGATAGTCTTTCTTGTTTGGACACGTGTACTGAGACCACCCTTAGCTGAAGATCTGTAAAAAACAAAAAGTTTGTGGTCAGGGGTTTTGCTAGTCAGTCAACTGTGTGTGCCCAAAGTTTGTAGGTCTTGGGGGAAAAAGAGAAAAGGACCAACAACTGAGAAAGCAAAAATCTCAAATAAATGGCTGTATGTTCTTACAGCAATTTGAATTTGGGCAGGGGTGCAATTTATAACTTACTATTTTTTTCTTCAAGTGTAGAGGTTTGAGCTTAATATAACTTACATGATACTGCTGTTTGTCCAAACATGGCTCTTTTCCTTTTTTCTTCTAACATAGCAATTGCTTTATTCTTTCCTGTTTCTCTTTTATTTCCATTCTCACACCCGTCTTTCATTTAAAGCCGCCTTGTAATTTGTTATTTTATATGCAAATACCCCATTTCATCTTGTTGATGTCCCCCAAAAGTTGGCCATTCTACTGCATATTTTATATCTATTTAAATTACATTATTGTATACCTTTTCAAAACCCCTTTCTTTCAGCACAATTTGTACTGAATTATTCATTTCACCTAAAAATGTAAAGCAAGTATTTATATACTTAAAGAGAGATTTACAATACAAAAATGGTAAAGGACTTTGATACCTCACTTTCATCAATGAACAGATTATTCAGACAGAAAATAGGTAACTGTTAGATCTGAACTATAGTTTAGAGCAAATGGACCTAATAGACATATATAGGACATTTCATTCAACAACAGCAGAATACAATTCTTCTCAAAACACAGGAAACATGCTTCAAAACAAATATTAACATACGTAATAAGTTTTTTTTTTTGTTTTGAAATGTGTTTCAAAACAAGTCTTAATGTATTTAAGAAGATTGCAATTATATTAAGTATCTTTTCCAACCAAATGGTTTGAATCAACAAATCAATAATGGAAGGAATTTTGGAAAATGTACAAATATATGAAAACTAAATAACATAATCATAAACAGCAAATGGGTCACGAAAGGAAAAAAAAAGGAAAACTTAAGATATCTTGAAACAATGAAAATAAAAGGACAACATATCAAAACTTTGGGATGCAGCAAAGGCAGACCTAAGAGGAAACTTTATAACAATAAATGCTCACAGTGACAAAGAAGACAGATCTGGAATAAACAAACTAACTTTACACTCTGACCAGTCCAAACTGCCAAACTGCATTTTATATGTCCTCAAATACGTGCCAATATTGTTTTACATCACTTTTTAATTTTTTTATAAGTAATAAATGATCTTATCTTGCTGTTTTAACTTGCATATCTCTGATTACTAGTGGGTTTGAACATTTTCATGTCTTCCAATATGTGTTAACTTTCATGGTTTCTCTTTTATATCCTTTGCCCATTTTTCCATTGAGGTTTTGGTCTTTTTCTTATTGATTTGTAGGAGTTCGATGTATATCCTTGATAAATTTCCTCGTCATTTTTAGACACTGCAAGTATCTTCAAAACTGTCACTTATTTTTGCTCATATAATGCTTAATCAAACAAACATTTTAAATCTATAATTTGTTATTTTTTGAGAAGAACTACCTTATTTTTATGTCAAAGGCATGCTAAATTTTCTTTTATTATTTTTAAAGTTTTACATTTCGCACTTTGGTCATTAGTCTAATATATCTAATATATACCTAATATATATTAGACTATATCATTAGTCACATATAATGTGGTGCTCCAGTATCCCTTTTCACTGAGCCTGTTCCTCTAGCACCACCTACTAAACCCTTTGTCATTGGTTGGTGGTGCCACCTGTATTCTCCGTTATTATGTGTACCTGAGTTTATCTCTGTACTCTGTTTCATGCTTGCTTCACATTTATGTTGTTTGGCATTTTTCAAAGACTTCTTGTGTGTATGTGTGTGTGTCTGTGTGTGTGTGTGTGTGTGTGTCTGAGAGAGAGAGACAGAAAATTAGGTTGATTCTGCTTTGTGTTTCCACTGAAGACCACAAGATCCAATGTGTAGAATTTAAAGACAAATAAACTTTACAAGATAAATTGTTTTTTCTGTGAAAAAAAAATGCAAAGATTAGCCAGGCATGGTGGTGAACACCTGTAGTCCCAGCTATTCAGGAGGCTGAGGTGGGAGGATTGCTTGAGCCTGGGAGGTTGAGGCTGTAGTGAGCCATGATTCCATCATTGCACACCAGCCTGAGCGACAAAGTAAGATCCTGTCTCAAAAAAACCAAATAAATAAATAAATAAATAAATAAAAACAAGGAAACATTTTCTAAAGTTTAGAATACTGTGAAAATGGAATAGGCTGCCTTGTAGGCATTTCTATCCTGAGGTCGTTGAAGAATTTGCATCTTCAGTTACTAGAAAACTCTGAGTAAATAAGTGCATTCAAAACTTGGGCTTAATTAATACATTCACACATTCATTTTTACTTTGTAATTTAATGATTCTGTAATAAAAAATAATTGAAGGTTGAGTTAGGGCAACACGAATAAGAAAATTACCCGAAAAGTCAGAAAAAATTATGCTCGATTCTATTGTAGAGTTAAGAAGGAGTATGTTACATTCAAAGTGAGCTTTGAAGCATCTACCTACTGTTAACGTCGGTATTTCTGAATTTCTGGGATCTGTACAGAAGATGTGACTCAAAGCAGAGAAAGGAGGAATGAGATCAGTAAAGCCACTGCAGAGGAACTCATAAATGTGTTTAGGGATTAATGCAATAATGAATATAGTCTATTTCAGTTCTTGAAGGGATACAGGGAGCTATTCACAGTAAGATGCTGAGAGATTATGAGATACAGTTCAGTTGTCCTGGGAAACAGTCATCTCATTCTGGTAACTCTTCAAGGACAGTTGAGGTGGTAATCATTTGCTGGGATTATGTGCTGAACGGCATATTTCTTTGCTGCTTATTCCTTTTAGTCCTTTGGTTTAGTAACACAATTGCTCCTTAAGTCAGTTTTCTTACATGTAACATGTGGATAAAATATCTTCTCAAAGTTTTTGGGAGGTTTGTATTTCAGAATATTTCCAAAGGCAATTTGCATAATGTGAATTTTTGTAAGAACTCTTCATTATGACAAATTTCTTTGCTCTATGGGAGGCTGCAAATGGAAAGCAGTAATCAGTTTTAAGAGACTAATTAATACATTTATGCACAGGACTTTCTAAGACACATTCCCTGTAATTAGTGATAGAGGTTTTATAATTAACATTTACATTTGCTTAAATCTCCAGATGTAAATTAAAAATTCTTAATATAAGCAAAATAGCCATACTCTCCAACATGACCTCTTTTCCTATGTTGCTAATCTTTTCAGTGATATCAAAATTTGAAATAAGGATCTCAATTGTTTTCCATTTAAAACCATAGAATATTTTCCAACCAAATGTTTTCAAGCAGTAGATATACACTTTCCATAATTGTGGAATTGAATATATGTTACAATTACAAGTCCAGTGAATTGATGCAGTGGTCTCAGCAATAATTTATTGCATAAAATGCTTTCATGACATTGCAGTTAGTTTAATATTAAGATAATTTTCTCAGGATTTGTATTTGTTTTCTTCATTAATGTTCAATTAATAGGAATTGAGCAAATGAATGGGGTATATATTATCACACAAGTTTTTAGTTGACGCTCAATTAGTTGAAGAACATTTCTTATGTTTGTAGTTTGTAAATGGTGGAACCAGGATTCTGACCCAGGTCTTTCTAATTTCAAAAGATTTTCCACTTTATAAACATTCGTAGGCCAGAGTGTTGGCTCATGCCAGTAATCCCAGCACTTTGGGAGGCCAAGGTGGGTGGATCAAATGAAGTCAGGAGTTTGAGACCAGTCTGATCAATGTCATGAAGTCCTGTCTCTACTGAAAATACAAAAATTAGCCAGACGTGGTGGCACATGCCTGTAATCCCAGCTACTTGGGAGACTGAGGCCAAAGATTGCTTGAACCCGGGAGATGTTAAAAAAAAAAGAAAATTAGTTTGAGAGTGAGAAATGTAATCTAGTGTTTAAAGATGCAAAGACTAGTGGCTCTCAGAAACTTGATTACAGAGAAGCTGTAGAAAGTTGCATGGGATCCATAGTGAGAGCTGGGATAGGAGTTCAGTCATAGTCACTATATTTCATAGGGAAAGTAACCATACTTAATGGGACTAAAAAGAACCTAAAAATTTTTATATTAACAAAAAAATGCTATGAAAAATCATAGCAGATTTGAGTTTAGTTTTGAATTAACAGTTTCTAGACGTACATTAAATCCTGAAAGTAGAACAACTAATTTAGGAAAACTAATTTTTACAATCTTGGCATCAGGCAAGGGAAATACTTTTTCATTGGGAAATAATTGTAACTAAAAGAAAAGAAGGGCTCCAAAATAGAGAAAAAAAAAAACACACACACACGCTATTCCTTAAATATTGGCAATATTCTAATTGTGGCAAATGATGACAAGTAAGGATTTGAAAATAAGTCTGAAAATTACTACTTGGGATATTCTGAAGACAGGAGAATCAGTATCAGTAATCAGAACATTGAATTTACTCTAAGATCAAGAGATATAAAATGCAACTGGCATGTAAATCAATGTAATTAGACATTGAAACACTATTACAAATTTATCATAAAAATTTGTCCTTGAGGACATATTTTGAGATGAGTAGATTTCTACTGCAGAAATGCACAAGTTTTTCTAAGATAAATATTACATGGCAAACAAAACTTAGATATCTTTGATTAAAGTGAAAATCTTCATAAGAGCACTAGCTGTTATCTGAAAATTAATATGTCCCACCCTTTTTCAAAATTCTGATGATTGTAACTGACATGTAAACTTCAAATTTTGACTCAGATTGCATATTTAAGTGAAAAAAGTCTTTGATAGAGTTAAAAATTCTTACCTTGAAATACTTGAAATAAAATGCAATAGAAGAAAACTGCTTAAATATAATAAAGGAATTTAACTAAAGAACAAAAGCAGCTTATTTTTTAATCTACTTCAGTCAAATAATAAAAAAATTTTAGTTATTATTAAGAAGCAGACAGGGTTAGCAGCTACCAGTATCATTATCAAGTGCAAAGAGAGAAGAAAATAAAATAACAGGCAAAAACATTGAAAAAAAGCAATAATCTTTTTGATGATTATATCTTTGTATGCAAAGAAAACTTGAGCTACTAAAGTAAAACAAAACTATTAAAATTAATCAGAAAACTTGTAAGATGTATGAATACCAGAAAAATAGGTTTAAAAAGATTTTCTGCTTACCTATATTTAGAAATAGAGATGATTTTAATAATCGGCCATAACTACGCAATGCTCAGGAAAAGCTAAAAAGAAAGTTTCAAAGACCTATTCAATTTGCAGAATACTATAATAGAATATTTTATGAAAGAAAAAAATAAGAGCTGAAGAATGGAAATGCAGGTTTTTTCTTGACCAGAAAGAACTATCATAAAATTTATCTTCCAAATTGATATGTAAATTAAGACATTTACTGGATTCTTTATTCAATAAAATTATTCAAAATTTACATAAAATACATTATCAGAACTCAAGGACTCTCATGAGAAAGAAGAATATTGTTTTGGTCTAAGAATAGAAAAATATGAATATAAAGAAGAATTTAGAAATACATCTGAATACTTTTGAGAATATAATATAAGGTAAACTTTATGGTACAACGTGGTGAAAAATAATTATTTGAGAAACAGTACCAATACAACTGACCTTCCATCTAGAAAACAAAAAAAGTAGATCTTCAGATAAACTACCTGAAAAAAAATTCCAGAAAGATGAACAGTTTAAATATAAAAAGTGAAGTGAAAAAATGAAGCAAAATGAAAATCTAAAAAGCCCTCTGCAAAAAAGAAAAAAAAAATCAGGGGAGCACACATCCACATCCATACACAACATACGTAGACACAAATGCACACACATACACACATATACATACATATACACAGACAGTGGAGACCTCTATCATGAACAGAACCTGGAAGCTATGAATGAAAAGACAGATGAATAAGGATAATAGAGGAGTATTAATGTCTTAATGTATAGAATGTCATAACTCAATAGAAAAATAGGCAGATGACTATAAATAGACATTCTATGTAAGAGAAATACAAAAGTCCAAACATATTAAGATACTCACATTCACTTGCGGTTAGGAAAATTCAAAATAAAAAAACACCATACTATCTTAATTTTATTTATCATCAGACAGGTAACAGCTTTTACAGTTGTTGCTGGCAGGGAGGTATGGAAACCAACTAGCATGCTTGTGCAGTGCTGGGGAAAGTGGTGCCTCTGGCTCCTATTGAGTCTGTGGGGAAGGAGTCTTCTCTTGCCATCCATACAGGCCTCAGATGCCATTTTATTTTATCCCAGATTGTGAATTCCAGCACACTCTATATATTTGACTTCATCTTCTTTTTTTTTTTTTTTTTATATGTACTTTCTATTGCATTTTAGGTTTGGGGGTACATGTGAAGAACATGCAAGATTGTTACATAGGAACACACATGACAGTGTGATTTGCTGCCTTCCTCCCCATCACCTATATCTGGTATTTCTCCCCATGCTATCCCTCCCCAACTCCACACCCCCTGCTGACCCTCCCCTTTTTCCCCCCAACAGACCCCAGTGTGAGATGCTCCCCTCCCTGTGTCCATGTGTTCTCATTGTTCAACACCCGTCTATGAGTGAGAATATGCGGTGTTTGGTTTTCTGTTCCTGTGTCAGTTTGCTGAGAATGATGGCTTCCAGGTTCATCCATGTCCCTACAAAGGATGCAAACTCATCGTTTTTGAT
>PVKV010027755.1:0-25979 GCA_004027835.1 Alouatta palliata | reverse complement strand
AAAAAAAAAAAAAAAAAAGTGAAACTATAAGGCCAATCACTAGGCAGTCTTCTTATACCCAAATGCAGTGACCTTTATCCTGACTGACTCACCCATGGCAACATGAAAAAAACCTAGGAGGTGTCAATTTCCCACCCCCGAGGGGTGAAGTTTCCAGCAATTTAGAGAAATATCCCCTCAAAAAGGATTCAGGTATGAGGATAGCAAGAAATTCACTCCACATACAAACTCACTTGCACACATCCTGGACTGCCCAGGAAGCGTGCCACTCACAGGCTGGTGCACTGTTTGAAGTCAGTGGTTCTGCAGGCCCACTCTGCAGTTGCCCAGGTGCTCCAGCCTAGAGACCGTACCTACGCTTCACCTCTTGCACTAGTCAGGACTCTTTGGTCCACATGTAACAGAAAGTGAATTCAAAGCGGCTTTTTAAAATAGGCATTCTTAGGCCGGGCACGGTGGCTCACTCCTGTAATCCCAGCAGTTTGGGAGGCCAAGGTGGGCAGATCACCTGAGGTCCAGGAGTTCGAGACCAGCCTGGCGAAAACCCATCTCTACTAAAAATACAAAAGTAGCCAGGCATGGTGGTGTGTGCCCGTAATCCCAGCTACTAGGAAAGCTGAGGCAGGTGAATCACCTGAACCCAGGAGGCAGAGGTTGCAGGAAGCCAAAATTGTGCCATTGCACTCCAGCCTGGGCAACAAGAGTGAAACTCCATCTCAAAAAAAAAAATAGAACAAAATATGCATTCTTGTCTCACCTAAGTTGGAGGGAAACAGAAAAGAAACAATAAAAATAAAAGGCATTTATTGGTTCCTGTAGCATAAAAAATCAGGGTTAGTCTGACCTCAGGCATGGCTGGATCAAGGGGTTCAAACAATATCATCAGGATGCACACTCACTCTCTCACTTCCTCTCCATGACCTTGCTTTGCTTTCCTGTATGTTGTCTTTATTTTCTGATAGGCTTTCTCCAAGAGGGTCACTGGAGTCAACAGACCTATAGTCTACCAGCTTGGCAGTCACTACGGAAACACAAAGATTTCATTCTGTTTCCATCAAAGCCCCAGAAAAAGCCTCTTTAGCTGTGATTAGCCCATCCTGGACCCTATGTCCACCTCTGAACCAATCACTGCCCAAGAAGATGTGATACTCTCATTGACCAGTGTTCATTGGAGAGCTACCCTCCTAGCAGTAGACTAGCAGAAAAATAATAGGACACCTTGAAATTCACCAGAAATACCATATGAGAGTAAAAGCAACAACAGCCAAAGAGAACAGGAATCTCTGGCTGACTGAGCAGGTTTTCAGGCTTTGTTCTTCCCAAGATAATAAGTACTAACCCATAAAACTTCATAAGCCTCTCTCAGGAGTCTGGAGTTGTTATGAGTTATGATACGTAAAAAGCACTTAGAAGAGCGTCTGGCTCAAAGTAAGTAGTATAGAACTGTTAGCTAACATCATGGAAGAAGGACCCTGGAGAAGGGAAAAGAACATATCCTAGTAGTCAGGGTGGAGACACAGAATCATTTAATCTAAATATTAAAAGGAATGTAACCTAATTTTGTAACAAACTGGTGAAGCAGGATATATGAGTTAAACTACTTTTTGCTTCTTTGATTCATAATTTGAGAATGACAAAACTGTCTTAAAATAAATCTTTTCCATCATCAACACAAGGGGATTTGATATAAAAATAAAATATCTGGCCAGGTCCAGTGGCTCATATCTGTAATCTCAGCACTTTAGGAGACTGAGGCAGAAGGATCCCTTGAGTCCAGGAGTTTGAGACTAGCTGGGTAACATAGGTTGACCCCTGTCTCTACAAAAATAAGAAATTACCTGAGTGTGGTGATGCATGCCTATGGTTTCAGCTACTTGGGAGGCTGAGGCAGGAAGATCACTTGGGGCCAGGAGATGGAGTCTGCAGTGAGCCACGATCACATCACTGCACTCCAGCTTAGGTAACAGAGTGAGACCCCATCTCAAAAAAAGAAGAAGAAGAAGAAAATACCCAATACTGGTTATAAGATAGTGAACTGATAGACACTGGAGTCTACCCTTCTAAACCAAATTATAACCACAGAAACAATAGAAGCATATTATAAATAAGTTAATAACTATGCTCAAAAACCAGAAATGCTTGCTGGACTGGGGAGAGCGAACATGCTAAAAGATAGAAATCATACTGAAGTAGGAGGCAGTGGGACTCCTCTCCAGACCAGATTGAAAACTGACTGAAGGTCTGGGCACGGTAGTTCACGCTTGTAATCTCAGCACTTCGGGAGCCGAGGCAGGCGGATCGCCTGAGGTCACGAGTTTGAGACCAGCCTGGTCAACGTGGTGAAACCCCGTCTCTACTAAAAATATAAAAGTCAGTGATCTGTAATCCCAGCTACTCAGGCGGCTGAGGCAGGATAACAGCTTTAACCCAAGAGGTGGAGGTTGCAGTGAGATCGCGCCACTGCACCCCAGCCTGGATGACAGAGCCAGACTCCATCTTAAAAAAAGAAAAAACAAAACTGACCGAAACCAGAAGAGGCATTGAAAGCACCTCTCACTCCCCATCACCGTGAGACACTCCTGTCAGCACTGTGGCAACGTACCACTGCCACAGCAACACCCAGAAGCTACTGCCCATTTTCTAGCTATTCCTGAATCACCTGCCCCTTAATTAGCATGTCATTAAAAGTGGACATACATGTGGCCACACACCGCTCCGCACTGGTCCTCTGTGATTGCCTGTGGTGTAGCCCTGCTCCACGTGAGCAGTCACGGAGCGTGACGCAGCCGCCTCCTCATTAAAGCTGCTTTCCTCCACCACTGGCTTGTTCCTGAATTCTTTCCTGAGCAGAGACAAGAACCTGCACAGCATCAATACTGGATTAGACAGAAAGGGGGAACTGCAGCCTAGAACACCTGCAGGAATACCTATGAGACTTCTCCCGCAGAAGGAAGCACGAGCATGCCCGGAGGTGCATGGCAGCCACAAAGAAGATCTCCACGGGGAGTATGGAGCGATCACACCCAGCACACACACCTCCCGTACACCTCATGAGTAGCCCAACGCATCCACTCCCAACTTTCAGTGAAAATAAATACCTATCAACTCATCACCTAAGTATTAAGCCCAGCATGCACTTGCTCTTTTTTCTAATCCTCTCCTCCCTCCTCCCGCCACCCTCTCCTGACAGGCCCCAGTGTGTGTTGTTCCCCTCCCTGCGTCCATGTGTTCTCATTGTGGGGCTCCCACTTATAAGTGAGAACATGCAGTGTTTGGTTTTCTCTTCCTGCATTAGTTTGCTAAGGATAATGGTCTCCAGCTTCATCTGTGTCCCTGCAAAGGACATGATCTTGTTCCTTTTCATGGCTGCATAGTATTCCATGGTGTATATGTACCACATTTTCTTTATCCAATCTATCATTGATGGGCATTTGGGTTGACTCCATGTCTTTGCTATTGTGAACAGTGCTGCAATGAACATATGTGGGCATGTATCTTTATAGCAGAACGATTTATATTCCTTTGGGAATATACCCAGTAACAGCATTGCTGGGTCAAATGGTATTTCCAGTTCTAAATCTTTGAGGAATCACCACACTGTCTTCCACAATGGTTTAACTAATTTACATTCCCACCAACAATGTAAAAGCATTCCTATTTCTCTGCAACCTCACCAGCATTTGTTCTTAACTTTTAAATAATCATCATTTTGACATGGTACACATTTACCTATGGAACAAACCTCCACATCCTGCACATGTACCCCAAAACTTACATAATTTAATTTTTTAAAAAAAGGTGGGGATCAGTGGCCCACACCTGGAATCCCAGCACTTTGGGAGGCCAAAGTGGGCAGATCACGAGATCAGGAGATCAACACTATCCTAGTTAACATGGTGAAACCCCATCTCTACTAAAAATACAAAAAATTAGCCAGGCATGGTGACACACGCCTGTAGTCCCAACTACTCTGGAGGCTGAGGCAGGAGAATCACGTGAACCCTGGAAGCGGATGTTGCAGTGAGCAGAGATTGGGCCACCGCACTCCAGCCTGAGCAACAGAGCAAGACTCTGTCTCAAAAAAAAAACAAAAAGAAAAGAAAAGAAAAGAAAATTGCCCCCATATTCCTTTATAATTCACTCATTCGGGCGATTCTCCCTCCTCTCCAGCAGGAGACTAGAAGTTTATCATCTGATAGAGCAGAGGGATGTTGGACTTGGGACATCAGGCGACTGTGCCCTGTGAAACAAAAGAAAATCTAACAAAAGCAACATACTGAATGGTGACTCCCCAGTCCTCCTCGAATACTGCCAATAATGCTGATGGTTGGGCATCTGCACCCTAAACAGGAAATTAGAAGGTTGGTCTCTGAAGAAACCAACCATCCCAATAGAAAAGACCTACAAATTCTGACCGGGGAGGAACCATATCAATTGACCAGATCTCTGCTCATTACCTTGAAAAACCCCACCAACAGTCCTGACTATCTTTTTTAGTACCTCGCTCTTAAATAAGAAAAGAAAGTCAAGGATCAACAGATAATTAAAAAGAGGAACTCAAATTAGCTGGGCATGGTGGCAGGCACCTGTAATCCCAGCTACTTGGGAGGCTGAGGCAGGAGAATTGCTTGAACCCGGGAGGTAGAGGTTGCCATAAGCTGAGATCGCACCACTGCAAGTCAGTCTGGCGACAGAGCGAGACTCCGTCTCAAAAAAGAAAAAAGAAAAAGAGGGACTCAGAGAAAACAGGAATAATAAAGCAACAGATTTTTTTAAACAACATTTACTATGTTCAGAAATATTAGAGAAGATGAGCATCCTTGAAACAAGAGCAGGATGTTATCTGAAAGCAACAAAGAACAAGACAGAAAAGATTCAATAGCAAAAAAATATTTTAATTCAACAGCAGAGGTGGAAATCTCCACGTAGTAAAAAAAAAAACAGAGAGAGAGAGAGAGATTAGAAGAGACAATATAGGAACATTTTTTGAGACGGAGTCTTGATCTGTCACCCACGTGCATGTGTGTGAATGCTAGCTGCACAATAAACCAATATATGCTCAGGCCCACTGCCTCACACCTATAATCCCAACACGGTGGGAGGCTAAGGTAGGATGATCACTGCATGCCAGGAGTTCAGGACCGGCCTGAGCAACATAGGGTGACCTTGTCTCTACAAAAATAAAAAGTAATTAGCCGGGCATGGTAGTGACAGCCTGCCGTCCCAGCGACTCGTGAGGCTGAGGTGGGAGATGAACTGAGCCTAGGATTTCAAGGCCATTAATGAGGAAACTAAAGAAAGGATAAATGAGGTTTATCCCTTCATTTGTTAAAGAGATAAATACTATCTACTTCTCAGGGTTTTATAGGATTAAACACATTAATTTTCTTGCTTCCATCAGACTCATTCACATACACACATACACACACACACACACACACACACACACACACACACTGCCTCGATTGTAGCCAGTTGTTCTTGAGGGCTGGAAGGCAATGTATGCATCTTAAGAGAGTCAATCTCTGCTTTCTTCAGTTTACAGATACTGGTGGAGAAAACAGTGAAACCTGAGAACTTGACCGTGGAAAATCATTTATTTATGTTAAGAAATAGATGGCCCATTATTATTTACAAAATACCTTGAAGAGCCATTCTGGTTTTGGAAAGAGAGCTAGGCCAGGTGCGGTGGCTCACGCCTATAATCCCAGCACTTTGGGAGGCTGAGGCGGGCAGATCACGAGGTCAGGAATTAAGACCATCCTGGCCAACATGGTGAAACCCCAGCTCTACTAAAATACAAAAAATTAGCCAGGCACGATGGCACGTGCTTGTAGTCCCAGCTACTTGGGAGGCTGAGGCAGGACCCAGGAGGCACAGGTTGCAGTAAGCAGAGATCACGCCACTGCACTCCAGTCTGGGTGAAAGAGCGAGACTCCATCTCAAAAAAAAAAAAAAAAAAAGAGAGAGAGCGCGCTGGCAGAGCAGAGCTTGGAAAGGAGATGAAACAATAAGAGAGGTTGTTTTACATAATAAAATACAGACTTTCCCCAATTATACTAAACAGAACAAAGATAAAATAAGATTTTCCACAAGGCACTCAGGGATAGTGAGGGAGGTGCTATGGGTCAAGTCAGACAGAGAGAAATTTCTGGTGGCTGAAACGATCACAAAAGAATGTTAAGAATATAGCCAGGTGTGATGGCACACCCCTGTGATCCCAGCTACCTGGGAGGCTGAGGCAGGAAGATGGTTTGAGACCAGGATTTCAAAGCCAGCCTGGGCGACATGGCAGGACACTGTCTCTAAAAAAAAAAGAAAGAAAGAAAAGAAAAGAATGTTAGGAAGATAGATGTCTAATATTAAGCTTTACTGTCCTTATTTTAAATTCTAACAGTTTGTTCATTATGGATTTCTTGCATTCATTTTGATGTTGTAAATATGCATTAAATTGTTATTTATTTTGAACACTGAGTTTTTGGTGCCCACTTAAATGTTACACTCAAGGAGAGTGCCTCGCTGGCTTCACTGTGGTCCGTGCCCTTCTAAACCTTCAGGGTAAGTCTATGACATGGACCAGCTCTGTGTTAATGCTAGCTGCCAAGTGAGTTTCAGCACAGGGTGGAACAAAGACACCATCAGCAGCAGTAGGCAAGACATGAAAATCCTCTACAAATCAGTGTGAGAGATTTGAACAATGGAGGATTACGAGGTAAACCTTAGAGCAAAGAGTAAAATAAACAGCGTGAAATAATGACAGTGTGTTGCCAGGGATCCCAGAGAAGGGGCCAAGTTTTGCCTCCCCCCTCCCTCCCCGTGCCCTGTGTTGGACCCTAGAGCGCCACTGTTCTTTTCCCTGAGATACTTCCAGATCGAGAAATGCAAAATACCCCGGCTGGCCTTCCAGCTGGGTCCTGAAAGAAGAGTTTCAGGGTTGGGCGTTGGATCCCTGAGGAATAGTCTAGCAGTGGGGGCTTCAGGGAGGGGCCAGGATGGGCCTCCCAACCTCTTGACGGAAATGTCGAGTAGAGCCAGCTCCAGAACAAGTGAATGGAAGGAGTCCAGAGATGCCGCTCAGCGGCCGGTATGCGTCGGAGGGCTGTCTTGACACTACGTTTGCTTGAAATAGAAATTGACAACAAATAAGCACGGCGCTCGTGTTCACACCCCCTCCACCACTGATGGCTGGGGAGAGAGGAGCAAGGGAGGGGCTCCTGTCAGCCTCCGTCAGGCAAAGCCTCGGGGTACCCGTTCCACCCCTTGATGCTCTGATGAGTCCAATGTTTTCTTTCCAGTGTCAGCAATCGAGCAGCGAGTACTACTAGAGAAATGAAACCCCTGAACAAACAGGTAAATTCACGGTCAGCAACTTTCACCTGGTGTCTCCACCATGCCAAGCACTCCTATCCCAGCCCCAGCCCCTCATTCAGCTCTTTTTTTTTTTGAAATGAAGTCTCACACTGTCCCCAGGGCTGGAGTGCAGTGACGCAATCTCAGTTCACTGCAACCTCTGCCTCCCGGGTTCAAGCGATTTCCTGCCTCAGCCTCCCAAGTAGCTGAAATTACAGGTGCCCACCACCAGGCCCAGCTAATTTTTTTGTATTTTCAGTAAAGACAGGGTTTCACCATGTTGGCCAGGCTGGTCTTAAACTCCTGACCTTATGATCTGCCCACCTCAGCCTCCCAAAGTGCTGGGATTACAGGCGTGAGCCACCGCACCCCTGCCTCACCTCTCTCTTATGCCCTCAAACTTTCTGCAGTCTCCTTCCACCTGTGAAATGCCCCCACAACTTCCTTGACCCTCAGAAGCCAGATCCTTGCCAACCACTCTACAAAGAAAATACACTTCATCAAATGGGGTATTTCCCCACACGTCCTTTTCAAGTTTACTTGCCGTCAATTCCATTTGCTTTGCTTTGTTTCCTATTACGAAGGAACAGTTGTCTCTCTTATCTAAGGCCATGTTTCTCTACTTTTTTCCATCATTGCCCCCTTATGGAGCCTTTGAGACATTTTTTCCTAATCGCTCCCTCCCCCCACCTTGTGAAATTTTAACACCTCAATATATGTTTGTGTGCTCTGACTCTTTAGAGGGCCACAAATCATTGCATTATCTACGATGTGGTTGCCTGCTCTGAGAATGCATGATCCGTCTATGGCCACAGCACCCTGAACACATCCAACCTGATTGGATCTCAGAACCTAAGCAGGGCCAGACCTTGTTAGTACCTGGATGGGAAAATGCATAATCTAAGACCAGCTCCTCCACACATTCTCCAGATTTCATCTCCTCCCTCAGAGTCTTCCCCTCATCAATGACACCCAAGGTCTCCAGCATCTTAACCTGTCCCTCCTCCTAGCTCTGGCCTTCTTTCTGTTCCCTTCACAGCCTTATTTCTCAAAAGGCATGCTACACTCCAATATACACTCTGCCTTCATCTCTCCACTGTATCTGTTCTCTGTAATATCACAGACACACTCTGGGTGCCAGCATTGCTTGAGTCCAGCATTAGAGACACACACATACTCTTTAACCCACTATTCCCTCGTAAAAGAACATTAACAGCTCTTGTCTAGGACATAACAATACTGAATGATGTGTTTCACCAGAACTGCTTATAACCAGCTGAAGTCTTTTCCCAGCTTTATTGAGGTGTGACTGACAAATAAAAGCTGGATAGTTTAGGGTATATGATGTGATGTTTATTATATGTCTACATTCTGAAATGATTGCCACAACCAAACCAATTAATGCATTCATCACCTCATATAGTTACCTTTATATGATTGTGCTAAGAATACTTGAGCCAATTTCCAGTATACATTATTCTTAACTACAGTCACTGCTATGTTTGGATATGGTTTATTTGTTGCCATCAAATGTCATGTTGAAATTTAATCCCCGACCAGGAGTGGTGGCTCACGCCTGCAATCCCAGCCCTTTGGGAGGCCAAGGTGGGCAGATCGCTTGAGTCCACCAAGTGGGCAACATGGTGAAACCCTGTCTCTATCGGAAAAAAAAAAAATTAGCCCGGCATGTGGCACACACCTGTAGTCCTAGCTACTAGAGAGGCTGAGGTGGAAGGATCGCTTGAGCCTGGGGAAGTGGAGGCTGCAGTGAGCTGTGATTGCTCTACTGCACTCCAGCCTGGGCCACAGAGTGAGACCCTGCCTCAAAAAAAAAAAAGAAAAGAAATGTAATCCCCAGTGTAGCAGTGTTGGGAGGTGGCGCCTAGTGTACAGGTGTTTGGGTCGTGGGGGTAGATCTCTCAGGAATGCCTTGGTGCTCTTGTCACAGTAGTGAGTTCTCACTCTCATGAGCCTGGACTGACTCTTGGGGGAATGAATTCATTCCCGTGAGAGTGCGTTGTTATAAAGCCACGATGCCCCCTGGGTTTGATTCCTCTTTGCAGGTGCTCATTTCCCCTTTCACCTTTTCTGTCATGTTTCAACTCATCACAAAAGCCATCACCAGGCAGGCACGGAGGCTCACGCCCAGCACTTTGAGAGGCCAAGGCGGGTAGATCACTTGAGGTCAGGTGCTCAAGACCAGTCTGGCCAACACGGTGAAACCCCATCTCTACTAAAAATATAAAAATTAGCCAGGCATGGTGGCTCGCACCTGTAATCTCAGCTACTTGGGAAGCTGAGGCAGGAGAATTGCTTGAACCCAGGAGGTGGAGGTTGCAGTGAGCCAAGATCGTGCCACTGCACTCCAGCCTGGGCGACAAAGCAAGACTCTGTCTCAAAATAAAAAAATACAAAATATTAGCCAACTGTGGTAGTGTGCACCTGTAATCCAGCTACTCAGGAGGCTGAAGCAGGAGAATCGCATGAACCTGGGAGGTGGAGGTTACGTGAGCCAAGATTGTGCCATTGTATTCCAGCCTGGGTGACAGTGCAAGACTCTTTCTCAAAAAAAATGCTATTACAGTGAGGACACAAATAAGAAGGTGAGATAGTTGGCCAGGTGCAGTGGCTCACACCTATAATCCCAGAACCCTGGAAAACCGAGGTGAGTGGATGATGAGGTCAAGAGAGCAAGACCATCCTGGCCAATATGATGAAACCCCATCTCCATTAAAAATACAAAAATTAGGTGGATGTGGTGGGGCACGCCTGGAATCCCAGCTACTTGGGAGGCTGAGACAGGAGAATTGCTTGAACCCAGGAGGCAGAGGTTGCAGTGAGCCGAGATGGCACCACTGCACTCCAGCCTGGTGACAGAGTGAGTTTCCGTCTCAAAAAAAAAAAAAAAAAAGAAAAGAACAAAAGTGAGATAGCTTTATTACTGATTTGGAGAAAGCTGTAGTGGTCTGGATGGAAGATTAAACCATCCACAACATTCTCTTAAGCCAAGCCAATCCAGAACAAGGCTCTAACTTCAAGCCTGTGAAGGGTGAGAGAGGTAAGGAAGCCAGCAGAGTTGGCCCATGAGGTTTAAGGAAAGCAGCCATCTCCATAACATCAAGGTGCAAGGTGAAGGAGCACGTGCTGATGGGGAAGCTGCAGCTAGTTACCCAGAAGATCTAGCTAAGATCACTGAAGAAAGTGGCTACACTAAACAACAGATTCTCATTATAATTTAAAGTCTTTTTTTTTTTTTTTTGAGATGGAGTTTCGCTTTTGTTGCCCTGGCTGGAGTGAAATGGCGTGATCTCGGCTCACCGCGGCCTCTGCCTCCTGGGTTCAAGCAAATCTCCTGTCTCAGCCTCCCAAGTAGCTTGGGATTACAGGTGTGCACCACCACATCAGGCTAATTTTGTATTTTTAGTAGAGACAGGGTTTGTCCATGTTGGTCAGGATGGTCTCGAACTCCCGACCATAGGTGATCCGCCCACCTCAGCCTCCCAAAGTGCTGGGATTACAGGTGTGAACCACCGTGCCTGGTCTTAAAGTCTTACATCAGAAGAACATTCCATCTAGGACTTTCATAGCTAGAGAAGAGAATACCTGCCTTCAAAACCTCAAAGGGCAGGCTGACTCTCATTAGGTGCTAAAGCAGCTGGTGACTTTACCAATGCCCCTGTATCATTATGAAAATCCTAGGGCCCTTAAGAATTTGCTCAAATCTTCTCTGCCTGTGTCTTTACATGGAACAGCAAAGCCTGGATGATACATCTGCTTACATCATGATTTACTAAATATTTTAAATCCACTGTTCACACCTACTGCTCACGAAAACATTTCTTTCAAAATATGACTCCTCAGTGAGAATGCACCTGGTCGCCCTAGAGCTCAGATGAAGATGTACAAGGAGATTAATGTTGTCTTCGTGACTGCTAACACATCATTCATTCTGCAGCCCATGGATCAAGGAGCAGTTTTGACCTTCACATGTAATTATTTTAAAAACCAGGGCCGAGGCGGGCGGATCACCTGAGGTCAGGAGTTCGAGACCAGTCTGGCCAACATGGTGAAACCCCATCTTTCCTAAAATAAGAAAATTAGCCGGGCATGATGGCAGGTGCCTGTAATCCCAGCTACTCAGGAGGCTGAGGCAGGAGAATTGCTTGAACCCAGGAGGCAGATGTTGAAGTGACCCGAGATCGTGCCACTGCCCTCCAGCCCGGGCCACAAGATCGAGACTCAGCCTGAAGATATAACTGACTTGCTGCAATCTCATGATAAAAGATTAATGAATGATGAGTTCCTTCTTATAGATGAGCAAAGAAAGAGGTTTCTCGAGATAGAATCTCCTGGTGAAGATGCTGTGAATACTGCTGAAATGACAACAAAGGACTTAGAATATTACGTCGACTTCGTTGATAAAGCAGTGGCAGGGTTTGAGAAGACTGCCCACAATTTTGAGAAAAGTTCTCCCGTGGATAAAATGCTATCACACTGCATCGCATACTACAGAGAACTATCCTGTGAAAGGAAGAGTCGATCAATGCAGCGAACTTCATTTTTGTCTTACTTTAAGAAACTGCCACAGCCATCCCAGCCTTCAACAACCACGCCCCCTGTCAGTCAGCAGCCATCAGCCCTAAGGCATGGTCCTCCACCAGCAAAATATTATGACTCAATTAATGTTCAGATGATAGTTAGCATTTTTTAGCAATAAAGTATTTCTTAAGGTATGTACATTTTTTAGACATAATGCTTTGCATACGTAATAGACTACAGTATAGTATAACTTTTATATGCACAGGGAAACCAAAAATTTGTGTGGCTTTCTTTGTTGCAATATTCACTTTATTACATTAGTCTGGAAGTGATCCCAATATATTTCAGAGATATGCCTGTAGAGACCACATTTGCTTTATCCATTCATCTGTTAATGGACACTCAGGTTGATTGCTGTAAATAATATTGCAATGAACGTGGGAGCAGTTGTTGCTTTTTTTTCTCTTTGAGACAGAGTCTCGTTCAGCTGCCCAGGCTGAAATGCAATGGTGCATTGTTGGCTCACTGCAACCTCTACCTCCTGGGTTCAAGCTATTCTTTTGCCTCAGCCTTCCAAGTAGCTAAGACTACAGGCACCCGCCAATCACACCTGGCTAGTTTTTGTATTTTTAGTAGAGATGAGGTTTTACCATGTTGGCCAGGTTGGTCTTGAACTCCTGACCTCAAGTGAACTGACCACCTCAGCCTCCCAAAGTGCTGGAATTACAGGCATGAGCCACCACACCCAGCCAACCAATTCTATAAGTATATTCATGTTTGAAGATAATTCTGTGAGCCCTCAGAAACTTGAACAGACTCTCTGGGCTTGACTAGGGAATACTTGCTAGAATTGGGGCAGCAGAGGTTGGAGAAAAGTGGGGAACAGGCAGCAAAGAGTCGAGGATCTGTCAGCTTTCATTTCTCTTGGAACGGACATAGACAGCTATCTGGGAATAAATCTTTCTTGTCTCTTCTCTGAGCCTTGAGCCTTGATTTCCCTTTTACAGAAACACAAAAGCTCTCCCTTCCCCTACCCCACCCTCTGCATCCCCCATTCCCCACCCAACACTCCCCTGGCATGCAGAGTTGGTAGAGGAGGTGGAGGGCGTAAATTTGACTAAAGGGCCCAAGAAACTACCTGGAAGAAAAGAGATTGAGGCCCTGATTTTCTTTTTCTCTCCCTTTTTTTTTTTTTGTTTGTTTGTTTGTTTGTTTGAGACAGGGTCTCGCTCTGTCACCCAGGCTGGAGTGCAGTGGGGCGATCACAGTTCACTGCGGCCTCTGCCTCCTGTGCTCAAGCCATTGTCCAGCCTCAGCCTCCCCAGTAGCTGGGACTATACACACAAGCTACCACACCTGGCTAATTTTGGGGTGTTTTTGCTTTTTTTTTTTTTTTTTGAGACGGAGTTTCGCTCTTCTTACCCAGGCTGGAGTGCAATGGCGCGATCTCGGCTCACCGCAACCTCCGCCTCCTGGGTTCAAGCAACTCTCCTGCCTCAGCCTCCCGAGTAGCTGGGACTACAGGCACGTGCCACCATGCCCAGCTAATTTTTGTATCTTTAATAGAGACGGGGTTTCACCATGTTGACCAGGATGGTCTCGATCTCTTGACCTCGTGATCCACCCGCCTCGGCCTCCCAAAGTGCTGGGATTACAGGTGTGAGCCACCGCGCCCGGCCGTGTTTTTGCTTTTTAAGACAGAGTCTTGCTCTGTCACCAGGCTAAAGTGCAGTGGCACAATCTCGGCTCACGGCGACCTCCGTCTCCCAGGTTCAAGCGAATCTCCTGCCTCAGCCTCCTGAGTAGCTGGGATTACAGGCATGCACCACCATGCCCAGCTAATATTTTTTTGTATTTTTAGTAGAGATGGGGTTTCACCATGTTGGCCAGGGTGGTCTCAATATCTTGACCTCATGATCGGCCCACCTGGGCCTCCCAAAATGCTGGGATTACAGGCGTAAGCCACTGCGCCCGGCCCAGTATTTTTACCTTTTTTAGAGACAGAGTCTTGCCATGTTGCCAAGGCTAGTCTCCAACTCTCTGGGCTCAAGCAATCCTCCTGTCTCAGTCTCCCAAAGTGCTGAGATTACAGTTAGGACCCACCATACCTAGCCTCTGATTCATTCTTTTTGACATTGCTAAATATTAATTAAGCCTCCCCCGAAGATTGAGAATGTCCCAATGGAGGTTCACCAGCAGGAAGAAATACCCAGGCTCCCAAAGGGAAACACCGTGTGAAGAAAGTGGTCTGGTCTAATGACCAGGCTCAACTCCAAGGCCTGAAGGTTCGGGAGGCTGAGTCTGGACGCAGCCCAGGCACATAATCCCATGTTGGGGACTTTGCCCAAACATGTGAACAAAGAGTTTGGAAGCCAAGTCTATGTCACTGTTGTGGCCTATGTAGGCAGCCCTGCCGCACTAGAAAAATGACTCATTGGCCGGACACGGTGGCTCACTCCTGTAATCCCAGCACTTTGGGAGGCTGAGGCGGGGGAACCCCCTGAGGTCAGGAGTTCAAGACCAGCCTGGCCAACATGGCAAAACCCTGTCTCTACTAAAAATACAAAATTAACCAGGCATTGTGGCACGCATCTGTAATCCCAGCACTTTGGGAGGCTGAGGCAGATGGATCACCTGAGGTCAGGAGTTTGAGACCAGCCAGGCCAACATGGGGAAACCCCATCTCTACTAGTGTGCATGTCTGTAATCCCAGCTACTCAAGAGCCTGAGGTGGGAGAATCACTTGAACCTGGGAGGCGGAAGCTGTAGTGAGCCAAGATAGCACCATTGCACTCCAGCCTGGGTGACAAGAGAGAAATTCCGCCTAAGAAAGGAGAGAGAGGGGAGGGGAGGGGAGGGGAGGGAGAAAAGAGGAAGAAAAAAAAAGAGAGAAAAGAAAAATGACCCATTAGATAGTGCAGGACAAGGTCTTCCTGGGCATACCGTAAGACAATGACACAGCAAGTGACAGTACTCAAAGAGAGAAGTGCTGGACTTCCTGCAAATAGGGACGAGGGGTCCCCAAATTACTAATTGGAGAAATAGATGACACAATTTGTGCCCTGAATCACATTCCATTATTACATAGCAGTTTAAAATTACATCGTAGTTTAAAATTACAGTTTATAATGTCATGCCTACTGTGTCTAATGTGTAGGTGGAACAAATACAAATTTATATAGACCCAGACCAAACATGGGGTCCAAACACCCACATAGCAGAGACAACAGAAGTAACACTAGCTGCAGTTTAAGCCACATTGGCAGAGGAGAAGGGAAAGGATGAAATTATTCTTGTGTTTAGGAAGACTCTTTAACAAGCCTTTCTGGCTCTGAAATGTAAAGACTATCCCCAACATCCACATTCCCTGGGGCATAACCTAGTGGAAGAAGCTTTGATCCAGAAGTTAAATTGGCCAGGCACAGTGGTTCACACCTGTACTCCCGGCACTTTGGGAAGCCAAAGTGGGCAGATCACTTGAGGCCAGGAGTTCGAGACCAGCCTGACCAACATGGTGAAACACTATCTCTACTTAAAAAAAAGAAAAATACAAAAATTAGCTGGGCATGGTGGTGTGCACCTGTAATCTCAGCTACTCAGGAGGCTGAGGAAGGAGAATCGCTTGAACCCAGGAAGTGGAGGTTGCAGTGAGCCGAGATCACACCACTGCACTCCAGCCTGAGTAATAGAGCATGACTGTCTCCAAAAGAAAAAAAAAGAAGTTAAACTGTTCTGCAAAGAGAGATAATGGGATGTGGGAGCTGGCTCCTGGCACAGACAACAAGGAATCGGGAGTTTGAAAGAAGAAAGTTTACATTTGGCATGCACGTGTACCCACATGGGCTTTCCTACTGCAAAGGACACCGACAAAATTAAGCCCTGGTCCTTCCCATAGCATACATAAGAACAAAATGGTAGTTGTTTGGGACAAATAAAGATTTTAAAATAAAAGGGCCAGGTGTGGTGGCTCACCCCTGTAATCCCACTATGTTGGGAGGGAGGCCAAGGCTGGCGGATGACTTGAGCCCAGGAGTTCGAGACAAGCTTTGGCAATGTGGAAAAACCCCATCTCTGCAAAAAATACAAAAATTAGTCAGGCGTGGTGGCGCAGGCCAGTAGTCCCAGCTACCTGGGAGGCTGAGGCAGTATAATTACCTGAGCCTGGGAGATCAAGGCTGCAGTGAGCTGTGATGGTGCCACAGCCCAGCCTCAGCGACAGTGAGACCCTGTCTCAAAAAAAAAAAAAAAAAAAAAAGGCTCTGAGTCAGTTTGGGCTACTGTAACAAAGCACCGACCAGGAACATGGTTCAAGCCTATAATCCCAGCACTCTGGGAGGCCAAGGCAGTGGATCCCCAGCCTGGCCAACGTGGTGAAAACCCATCCCTACTAAAAACACAAAAATCAGCTGGGCGTGGTGTTGCATGCCTGTAGTTCCAGCTATCTGGGAGACTGCGAAAGGAGAATCGCTTGAACCTGGGAGGTGGAGTTTACACTGAGCCGAGGTCATGCCATTAATCTGGGCAACAGAGCAAGACTCTGCCTCAAAAAAAAAAAACAAAAACAAATAAATAAAGGCCTAGTTCTCTCTGTTGAAAATAAGGGAAGAGACTTCTGCTTTAGAAAACTTGTAAATTTTTTTTTTTTTTTTTTTTTTTTAAGACAAAGTCTCACTCTTATTGCCCAGGCTGGAGTGCTGTGGCACAATCTCAGCTCACAGCAACCTCCGCCTCCCAGGTTCAAGCCATTCTCCTGCCTCAGCTTCCCGAGTGGCCTGGATTACAGGCATCCGCCACTACACCTGGCTCATTTTTTGTATTTTTAGTAGAGACAGGGTTTCACCATGTTGGCCAGACTGGTCTTGAACTCCTGACCTGAGGCGATCCATCCACCTTGGCCTCCCAAAGTGCTGGGATTACAGGTGTGAGCCACCGCGCCGGGCCACGCTCCCAGTGTTTAACCATATTCACTCATTTAGCATGTGCTAAATCTGTTTTCTCAATTATTCATTCCCTCTGTCTGCATGTGGCCATACGGTACACTAGAATGGGCAGAAAAGTAGTCACAGGACAGCAGAGGAACAGTGCTTTTGGAAGTAGGTATGAGACAAACTCTTTTCTAGGCAAAAATAACCCATGAAAATGTGTATGGAAAAGGCTAGATCCTACTATAATGCAGGATGGGAATTTGAACCATTTTATTTGGATAGTACAGAATAGGGTGACCCCAGAAAACTGAAGAACTGGGGACCAGCAAATGGCAGACTCGCAGTCCTGAGCAGAGGATGCAAGACAGAGCGGACCTAGAAGATAAGAAAACGAATTGAATCCAACGAGAAGACACTTCTGCGAGGTCCGGAGGCTGGAAGGTGGGGCTAGAACCCCCTCTCACTTAACCTCTACCAACAACTAGAGATCCAAGTCAATTTTGAGAACTGGCTCAAGAAAGCAGATTCACCTTCCACTGGCCTAGCCCAGACCACCAGACACATCCCCGGAGAGCCAAATGCTTCTAATCACGTGTATCAAGATCTACACAGGGGCCTGTGCACCATGCCTCATCTGACTGACTAATGGATGGGTGACAAAGCCGGAGCTCTGATTCATCCTTCAATGTTGACGAAGTCCCTCAACAGCTGTGGCCCAATTGCTGTTCCTGGATTTCCAGAAGACCTGAGACCCATGTAGGACCAGGAAACACGGATAAAAATTAACTTGAAACCTACTGGAGCGGAAGAGGCTGCACTCACCTGGAAAAGGCAAAGTCTGTGGAAATGACCCCTGTGTGCCAGGTCCCTAAGCAATTCCACACCATACCCTAACACCCCGACTGGTGTTCCTGGGTGCCTAGCATTGTCTCTACCGGCTACAGAGGTTGGACAAAATGAGGTTTTCACTGCCCTGCCTCAGGCCTCTCTCCAAGGTCTGGCCCATGATATCTGGTGTACATTGGGTCCCCAATGCCCGGATATTTGAAAGGGGGTGGGGAGCAAGTGTGGAGCTGCTTCATTTCCAGGTTCTAGGTAGCCTGGGGAACCGCTGGTCATGGACGGAAGCACAGCGCTCAAAGGCGGTAGAGCTCGGGTACTGGAAGGCATGGGCCGCACCGGGTGTAGCAGCGGGACATCCCTAGACCCAAGCACAGCCTCCCAGGCCGAAGCCGGCCCACTGCCTTCCCCAGGTCCCGGCCCAGAAAAGCAGAGACCTCCCCCTCCGTTTGGAAGATGGACTCATCCCCCACTTCTTCCTAGCTCCCCAAAAGACCTGGAGACCTTACGTGTCCTCATCCACCCGGAGGCTCCTGCCCACCCCGATCCCGCCTTCCCGGGAGGTCCAGGAAGGCCCCGCCGCCCCCACCCGGTCGGCCTCACCCCGGCACAGGCTCCTTTATCATCCTGCAGCTACGTTTGGACCAAGAGGCACAGCCAGTCCCCGCAGCCGGCTCTACAGCTCTGCTCGCAGGTTTCGGCTAGTCTGGGGCGGGGACTTGGGAGCGACTAAAACTTGCCAGGAGGGCGGGGCCGCAGACATGTTTCTTAAAGGTAGGAACCGAGGCGCTGGTGGCCCTGGGCGGTCCCGGGAATCAGGCGGGAGCCGGCTCCCCTCGCCTAAGCTGCTGGGGTGGGGCGGGGGGGCGCCATGGGCTGCTACCGCATCCGCGTGGCCACCGGGGCCTGGCTCTTTTCCGGGTCGCACAACCGCGTGCAGCTGTGGCTGGTCGGGGAGCGCGGGGAGGCAGAGCTGGAGCTGCAGCTGCGGCCCGTGCGGGGCGAGGTCAGCGCGGGGAGCGAGGGGAGCGCGGCAGCGGGGATCCTGGGCCCAGGCCTGGCTGGGCTCGCGGCGGGAGGGCGGGAGGCTGGGGGAAGGTGACAGCGCGACCTCGGGGACCGGGACTTCCACGGAGTTGGGACGCGGGGGACAAAGTCAGGTACAGGGTCCGGAGCTGGAATCCCAGGCTGGGCTCAACCCCTTCTACCTTCCCCGCCCCTGGTCCCGGCAGCCTCCAGCTCCTTCTCCCAGTGACCCAGAGCCTGTGTCAGCATGAGGCCAGGGGTCGGACGTGAAGCTCCTCCAAGCACCCGCGCGGGGAGAGTTCAATTAGTGGGACCCACGTGGGCGATGCTGCTCCATCACCAGCTCCAGGCGCTGCAGGCCCTCGTCCTCCGCCTCACTCCGGGCGCCTGAGGCCCAAGCAGCAGGTTGAGCCAGGGCGGGAACGAGGCCATGCCGTCTTCCGAGGCCCCGGGAAACGGCTGTACAGGGGAGCGACTCCCTCCTCGAAACGGCCTCTGTCGGGTCCCTCCTACTAAGTCTGGCCTGGGTCTGGTTTGCGCAGGAAGAGGAGTTTGATCGTGACATTGCAGAGGACTTGGGGCTCCTGCAGTTCGTGAAGTTGCGCAAATACCACCGGCTAGTGGACGACGCGTGGTTCTGTGACCGCATCACAGTGGAGGGCCCTGGGGCCTGCGCGGAGGCAACCTTCCCCTGTTACTGCTGGGTGCAAGGCGAGGACATCCTGAGCCTGCCCGAGGGCACTGGTGAGCGGGCGGCAGCGTCGGGGAAGGGGGCGCAAGGTCCCGGGAACTGCTGCGGGGCTGGGAGGACAGAGCTAAGGACGGTCGGAGAGGACTTAGAAGATGCAGGGAGGGGCCCAAGGCAGGCTAAGTGTAGGGATCCCAGGGTGCCAGACAGGAAACGGGAAGGAGTTATCAATCCCCAAAGTTTCACACAGGCTAAGTGAGGCTGAGCCTGAGGCTGGAGGCAGGGAATAAGTGATCTGGAGTTCCCATCTTCCAAGAAGGCAAAGACAGAAAGTGGGAGTTGCAGCAATCCAGGGACAGAGAAGCAAAGTAAAAGTAGGAAGGAAATGTCTAGGTGACTCAGAAGTCAGGTGAGGGGACCACATGGAACAGGAGGGGGCAGGTGACCCATGAGAGCAGACAGCTAAGGGAACTAAATGATAGGATGTTGGAGAGGAGGTTTGGCTGGAATCACATGGAAGACACTGGTGAAGGACAAGAAGCCACTGGCAGGCAGGAGGCAGGAGGAATGAAGATGGCAAGTACTGGATGTTCAACCATGAGTGATGATGAGAGAGAGATGAATACAGGGGCGAGGATGGAAATATCAAATCTATGACTTCGAGTCAGGTGAGTGTAAGTGCAGAAATGAGCCAGAAGAAGTCAATAGATACAGACTATGATGGTAAATCCAGAAAGGTGAGGTTAAAAAAAAAAAGGCAAATGTAGACTCTTTTGAGAACAGGTGAAGAAGGCGTGGCAGGTGAGGTTTAAGATGTGAAAGTAATCAAAGCATTTTGTAGTAGACAGTAGGCGTAGCCATATAGGTGACTAAGATTTCATCACCTTAATTAAGGTGATTTTTTTCCAACCATAGATATTGACGAAATCAGGCCAGGTAGGGGAAGATGAGTGAAGGAGCAAGCGTGAGTGAAGGCGGCAAACAGGAACATTTTATCTATAGGCAAAGGATGAGGGCTGAAATAAGAGAAAGCAGGAGTGCAAAGTTGGCAAAGATGGGATAAATGTGTCTGGGGGATAATCAAATGAGGCAAAGCCAGAGATAAAAGCAAGAGCGCAAGGCTGAAAACATGGAATACGGCTACCCACAGGGAGATGAGGACAAGAGGCGGGCACAGGACCAGACAGTGCCATGCGCCATGTGGCCAACTGTCCTGATGTCTCCCCAGCCCTCCTGCCAGGAGACAATGCCTTGGACGTGTTCCAGAAGCATCGAGAGAAGGAACTGAAAGATAGACAGCAGATCTATTGGTGACCACTCACCCCTTAAACTCCCCCCACCCATTGTCCCACCCCTTCCCTGACCCTGCCCCCATCACTGACCATGACATCCTTCCTGACGCTTTGTCCCCAACTCCTAGCTGGGCCACCTGGAAGGAAGGGTTACCCCTGACCATAGCTGCAGACTCTAAGGATGATCTACCTCCGAATATGAGATTCCATGAGGAGAAAAGGCTGGACTTTGAATGGACACTAAAGGCAGGGTGAGAAAAAGGCTGGACCTCAGAGTGGAATAAGGGCTGGGAGGTCCATGAATGATGCTAGACGGTGAGGGACCAAGAGATCGGCTGATGAGTTACCTCGATACCTGTCCTAGGGCTCTGGAGATGGTCCTCAAACGTGTTTATACTTTCCTGAGCTCCTGGAACTGCCTAGAAGACTTTGATCAGATCTTCTGGGGCCAGAAGAGTACCCTGGCTGGTCAGTGTTTCCCCTAGACCTCCATAATCCCTTAAAGGGCCCTTTGGATAACCCGCCACACTCCACAGTCTCCTGTAACTCCTTGCAAGAAGAAACTTTATCATGTCTGGTCAACTCAAAGAGGCCTTGAGAATGAAAACACAGAAGCTGGGTTCAGGGTGGCCCATATGCCTGAATCCCTGGGGTAGACACTGGAGGAGGAGGATATGCAGGCTGTGGTATATATATCCTCCTCCCACCGCCCACCACAGAGAAGGTTCACCAGTGCTGGCAGGACGATGAGCTGTTCGGCTACCAGTTCCTCAATGGTGCCAACCCCATGCTGTTGAGGCGTTCGACCTCTCTGCCCTCCAGGCTAGTGCTGCCCTCAGGGATGGAAGAGCTTCGGACTCAGTTGGAGAGAGAACTTCAGGTACCTCCCCTTCTCCTGCCTGGCACTGTTCTCTCCTTAGTAGTGTGGTGAGAACGGACAGAGAGAAACCAAACTGACTCAGAGTAAGGAAGGCTGCAGTACTACACTGCCCCCTGGTGCAGTCTTGTGCTAGAAAAATACCGAAATAAAATATGTAGGGGAAAAAACTATGAGGAGCTCCCAGCATGAAGGGGAGAACAGAATGGGTCCCCAGCATGCAGAGAGGGGCTGGAGATGTTAGCAGGAACAGTGACATTCCCTGGCCACGGTGTTCTGGACTCCATTGTTCATGGGCAAGGAGAAAGGTGAAAGAGGCATCAGGAGGGGAGAACTGGGGATGCTTTCTAGAAAAAGAAAGCAGGGTTTGGAAGCGATGGACTGTGCTGTGCATGTGTGTGCCATGTGCAGTGGCAGGGGTACCTAGGAGAAGCCCTCTGGAATATTTGGCAGAGGAGATGAGATTTGAATAGGAAATGAAAGAGCATTTGCTAAGCTGATGGCAGCCAAAACCAGAGCACAAACCATTCAGGGGTGATCAGAAAGGGGCCTGGCCTTTGACAGGGGGTCAGTTTACAATGCCTGTGATGCCAACTGGTTGAGCAGGCCTGGTTCCAAACCCAGATCTGCGACCACACATCCACATACAAGGCATCTACCCTCACCAGGCTGTTCCTTCATTTTAAGATGAGAGGACCTGGTGCTCCAGTTCTCCCAACAGGACCCTGGAACTGACTCAGGAGAATGGCAAAAAGCTAGACTAAACGTCTTGCCCTGGCTGGGTGCAGTGGCTCACGCCTGTAATACTAGCACTTTGGAAGGCCAAGGCAGGTGGATGACCAGGTCAGGAGTTCAAGACCAGCCTGGTCTTGAGAGATGGTGAAACCCCGTCTCTACTAAAAATATAAAAATTACCCAGGCGTGGTGGCGGGTGCCTGTAATCCCAGCTACTCAGGAGGCTGAGGCAGAGAATTGCTTGAACCCAGGAGGTAGAGTTTGCAGTGAGCCGAGATCACGCCACTGCACTCCAGCCTGGGCAACAGAGCAAGACTCAGTTTCCAAAACAAAAACAAAAACAAAAGTCTTGCCCTTTGCCCTGGCCCTGTAGGGGTAGACTTTGAATTCTAGAAATGGATGCATCCCTCCTGTCCTCAGAATGGTTCCCTGTTTGAAGCTAACTTCATCCTACTGGATGGAATTCCAACCAACGTGATCCAAGGAGAGAAGCAGTACCTGGCTGCCCCCCTTGTCATGCTGAAGATGGAGCCCAGTGGGAAGCTGCTGCCCATGGTCATCCAGGTGAGGGCGCTGGGCCTCCCCCGCAACACTGTGCTCTGTTCATCTCGACTTCTGCTCCCAGGGACCCAGCCCCTGGCTCTTGGCTCCCAAACCCCATCCTCACTCAGTGAGACCTGTCCTCATGTCACACTATTTGCCTGTATCCTGGTCTCCTGTGACTCACCCAACTAGAAGTACTTGTTCAAGAGTCAAAATGGCCTCATGGAGTTCTCATCCCGTATGCAGTGGTCCTCAAACTTCAGCATGCATCAGAATCACCTGAAGTGCTTGGTGAAATGCAGGTTTCTGGGTCCCAGGACCAGACTTTCTGATACAGTATGTCTGGGGTGGGAACTGAGAGTCTGCATTTTTGTAAGTTCCAAAGTGATGCTGACACTACCAGTTCAGGCCCAGACTTTGAGAATCACTATTTAATCTCTCAGTGGCCTCTGACTCTGAACCCTTACCATCTCTTGAATATCTTTTCTCTCAATTTTTTTTGAGACAGAATCTCACTCTATCTCACTCAGGCTGGAGTACAGTGGTGTGATCTTGTCTCGCGGCAACCTGTGCCTCCCGGGTTCAAGCAATTCTCCCACCTCAGCCCCCCCAGTAACTGGGACCACAGGCATGCACTACCACGCCCAGCTAATTTTCGTATTTTTTGTAGAGATGGGGTTTCGCCATATTGTCCGGGCTGGTCTTGAACTTCCGGGCTAAGTAATCTGTCTGCCTCGGTCTCCCCAAGTGCTGGGATTATAGATGTGAGCGGCGGCCTTCTCTCACTATTCTTAACAGTCAGTTGACAAGAACTGTCAATAATCTCACACCTCCTGGTTCTCCTTCACATTCCACCATGTGAGCGCCGACCCCAAACAGACAGATTTCTCCCACGCCACTGTGAAGGCCTCCTTCTGGACTCCCTTCTCCCAGGCTCGCCTGCACTCCACCTGACATCAGAGCACTACAGCTATCAAGAGGCAGCCTGGGAGGGGTCACAGTCCTCCTACTAGACTACAACCTCCTAGAAGGCAATCATCTCACTTAGTCATCTCTGCTTCCCCAAGAATGCTGACTACAATGTCATATACAGAATGGGAGTTCAATCGTTTCTCTTTTTCCCAGATTCAGCCTCCCAACCCCAGCTCCCCAACCCCAACACTGTTCCTGCCCTCAGACCCCCCGCTTGCCTGGCTCCTGGCAAAGTCCTGGGTCCGAAATTCAGATTTCCAACTGCATCAGCTCCAGTATCACTTGCTCAACACTCATCTGGTGGCTGAGGTCATCGCTGTCGCCACCATGCGGTGCCTCCCAGGACTGCACCCCATCTTCAAGGTACTTACTTATTAATCTATTACATCACCTATCCCTCAGACCGCAGAAAGAGGAACAGCCCAATATCAAACGATATTGCCGCAGCAAAAACTCTTTGTAGCAATTTGTGAGTGAAGACAAGACTGTATCAATATCTTGAGATGTTGACTTTAATTAAGTTTATTTTAATTAAGTTTAGTCACAACATTCTACAGGAACCCTCTGAAATTCTCAGAGATCTGACAGTCTAGCAGTGTGCTCACAGTAGGGCTTGAACACTGTTAGTAAAACCCAAGCCATATTCCTACCTTAGATTTAGTATTTAGCCAGAAAACAGATATCGGATTTAGCCCGTAAGAGCCAACCAGAGAACAGTATCTGGTACTAGAGTTTGAAACCACATGAGACAGCCTGGAACAGTCTAGTACTCATGAAGAATGTTTTACCCCAACTGAGGAGTCAGCTAAGTAGAAACAGATCAAAAGGCAAGGAAGAGCAGCCAGCAAGCCGCTCGTACCTGCCCAACAGTAAGATGGATAGAGATGTACATTAGCATGGTAATGACAGGAACGAAAAGGAAAAAACCTAAAACGTAGTAGAGGAAACAGTAGCCGCAGCGTGCCTGGGTGCAAGATAGAGAAAAGCCATCAGTACAAGCTTCTGCCGCAGCTGCAAGTCCATGGGGTGGGTGTGTTGTACTAGCCTAGAAATACTGTGGCTTTAAGAGCTGGGTGTCGTGGCTCACGCCTGTAATCCCAAGCTTTCGCTGGCCAAAGCAGTGTGATCGCTTAAGACCAGAAGTTCAAGACTAGCGTGGGCAATACAGCAAGTCCCAGTCTCTAGATTAAAAAAAAAAATTTAATAAACAAACACTGTAATTTTATAAAACAGTGAGTTCAGTATATACTGTGAGGGAGAAGGCAAAATAAGACCTGTGTTTGCTTTAAAAAAATGTTCTCAAAATCTTGATGATACTTTACACATAAGGAACTTGGCAGAGGGGGCGCAAAGATGATACAGGCTTACAAACCAGAGTAATTGTCAGAAACAGTAAAGGTAGAACAGGCCAGAGTCGGCAAAAATGAGGTGTTTTGTTTTAGGTACGTACATGGAGTTTGATGTATTGGTAAGACACGCAAGTGAGTCCTGGGTAAAAACAACTGAATTGTGTTTCAGCTGGGGGCCTCCACCCAGACCTCCCAGGCCTGGCCAGTATAGCTGTGCCACCTCTGGAGTGACCCCCTTGGTAACAGAGACAAGATCGAGACCAGCCCGATTAATGGCATCTTGGATTTAATTCATCTCAAGCTGTCTCCTGTGTCCCCATCCTCTGCTCCACTTAAAACTGAAGCCTCTATTCACCCAGTTCCCTTTCCTAGTTCAGCCCTCTCGCTGTCTCCACTCACCACAGTAATGCCATCCCCTGGCAGACGGCTGGCTTGCTGGTGGACGCACATGACGGTTAAGTGTGCAGATGTCCTAACAGTGGCCTGTGCAGCCTCTGGCTTTGGACTGCTGGGGTCTCAGCCCTGAATCCTGGCCTCAATAATTTCCAGATGTCCTCACATGTTCCATCGTGAGGTTGTTAAAGGTTAAAACAACTTAATAGTGTGACACAAGCTAAATGCTACAAAAAACATTAGTTCTTGCCTTTTTTTTTTTTTTTTTTTTTTTGAGATGGAGTTTCGCTCTTGTTACCCAGGCTGGAGTGCAATGGCGCGATCTCGGCTCACCGCAGCCTCCGCCTCCTGAGTTCAAGCAATTCTCCTGCCTCAGCCTCCCGAGTAGCTGGGACTACAGGCACGTACCACCATGCCCAGCTAATTTTTGTATTTTTAGTAGAGACGGGG
>PVKV010027754.1:0-25979 GCA_004027835.1 Alouatta palliata | reverse complement strand
CATAGTGGCGCGTGCTTGTAGTCCCAGCTACTCGGGAGGCTGAGGCAGGAGAATTGCTTGAACCCCGGAGGCGGAGGTTGCAGTGAGCGGAGAGCGGGCCACTGCACTCCAGCCTGGTACCTAGCGACAGAGCGAGATTCTGTCTCAAAAAAAAAAAAAAAAAAAAAAAAAAAAAAGACCATCCTGGCTAACACACTGAAACCCTGTCTCTACTAAAAATACAAAAATTAGCCAGGGGTGGTGGCGCTCACCTGTAGTCCCAGCTACTCAAGAGGCTGAGACAGGAGAATTGCTTGAACTTGCGAGGTGGAGGTTGTAATGGGCCAAGATCCACCACTGCACTCCAGCCGGGCTGAGAGCAAGACTGCCTCAAAAAAAAAAAAAAAAAAGAAAGAAACTTCAAAATATTTAAAATGTATCATTTGATCAGTTTTGACAAGTGTATACACCTGGGAAGTCACTGACACAATTAAAATAACATATTCATTATTCCCAAATGTTTCTTGTACCCCTTGGTAATCCCTCTTTTTCTTTCCATCCCCTCCCACATATCCTGCAGTTATTAATCTACTTTTGGTTACTTTAGGTTGCTTTAAATTTTCCAAAATTTTCTGTAAATGGAACCATAGAGTATGTGCTCTCTCTCTTTTGGTCTGGCTGTTTCCTTCAGCACAATGATTTTGAGATTCATCCATATGATTGCATGTTTCATTACTGTATTCCTTTTTATGGTGGAGTGCCATTCCATTGTCTGGATAGACCATGATTTGTTTACTGTTTAGCTTGTTGAGAGATATTTAGTTTGTTTCCAGTTTGAGGCAATTACAAATAATGCCGATATGAATATTTGTGTACAAGTCTTTATGTAAATGTGTGCTTCCCTTTCTCTGGTAAATGTTTAGGAATTAAATAGCTGCATTACATAGTAGTGTATTTAACTTCAGAAACTGTAAAATTGTTTTCCAAAGTGGCTGCACCACTTTCCTTCCCTACAGCACTTGCCATGGTCAGACCTTTTAATTGTAGTCAAACTGATGGGCGAATAATGGTGTCTCATTGTGATTTCAATTTGCATTTCCCTGTTGACTAATGAGGTAATGAGGTTGAACATCTTTCTAAATATGCTTATTGGACAGTTATATATATACATGTGTATATGTATATATATACATATGTATCTGTATATGTGTGTGTGCCTATATATATATATATATATATAGGCACACACACACACATATATATGTGTGTGTATACACTTGCCTATATATATATATATATATAGACACACACACACACACACACACACACACACACACACATATATATGTATTCAAATCTTTCACCCATTTGTTTACTGAGCTGTAAGACACTGAAGAAATTTAAGCAAGAGAATATCATAATCAAATTTATGTTTCAGAAAAATCACTCAAGCAGGAAATATTGAGGATAACTGACACCAGGGCAAAACTGCAGAAGAGGAGCCAGTTGGAGGATATTGGAATAGGTCCAGCAAGATATGATGAGTTAGTGGCAGTGGGTGAATAAGAGACATCACTGGTACAAAACCAACAGGTACTGGTGGCCATTTCTGCATGTGAGAGTTAATCAAAAGAAAATCTAGGGTATAGTGCCTCACACCAGCAATCTCAGCACTTTGGGAAGCCAAGGCAGGGGGATTGCCTGAGGCTAGAAGTCTGAGAAAAGCCTGGGCAACAGAGTGAGGCCCTGTCTCTACTATGGATATCTATCTGTCTACTGCCTATCATCTATCTATCTATCTATCTATCTATCTATCTATCTATCTATCTATATCTATCTATCTATCTATCTTTCTATCTTCTATGTAGATAATCCATGAAAAAAATATATCTATACAGATAGAAGATATACCTACATAGTAGATATATCTACATATTATTTTTAATTTTTCTTGAACTCTAGATCCTCATTTCCAAGTGAATCAGATTTCTTTTTTAATTTTTTTAGAAACAGGATCTTGCTCTGTCACCCAGGCTGGAGTGCAGTGGCACAATCACAGCTCACTGCAGCCTTAAACCTCTGGGCTCAAGCCATCCTCTTGCTCAGCCTCTTCCACCATGAGCAAAGCTCCCTGAAGCCCTCACCAGAAGTAGATGCTGGTACCATGCTTCTTGTACAGCCTGCAGAACCTCTTTTCTTTATATTATAAATTATCCAGTGTCGGGCATTTCTTTATAGCCATACAAAACACAATGCTAAATAAAAACCAATTCAAATAACAAAAAAGTATATACTCATCAGTGTTGTATCTTTCCGTACTATTTAATATGTATCTTCACACAGGAGAATGTAACATCCTTCCATGCCAACATATTCACACAATTTTTATGTACATTATAATGAATAATACATATTATATATATGACATATATACATATTACATACATTCTAATTGTATTTTTTGATATATTACTTATAAGTAATATTACATATTGTATAATAAATATTATATACCTTTTTGCATTGTATTACAATATAATAGTGCAAAAAGAACCACCGCATATTTTAAAACAGTGGTATAGTAGTCAAAACTATATTATACCATTGTTTATTATTCCCTCACTAACAAGAGATTGATTTAAATTTCTTCCACAATAAATTCTGTGATTAACATTGCTACACAAATATGAGTGTGCATGGAAGCTGTTTGGTTCAGGGGCATGGCATGAGTATTTTAACATTTGATAGAAATGCAAAATTGGCCTCCAAAAATATTTTAGCCATTTCCATTCATTGATTATAATAATAGCTAATATCTACTGAACATTAACCAGATGCCAAACACTGTCCTAAGGGATTTAGGTAGAGTATTTTAATGAGCCCTATTGTATAAGTCTTATTATTACTTCTGTTTTATAGATTAGGAAATGAAGGTTCTAGAAGGTTAAGTAGTATGCATGATGTAATAGCTAGGAAGTGGTATAGCAATGATTTGAATATAAATCCTTCTTATTTAGTATTGTCTTAAGTTTTGCTGATTCTTTCACTTCTTTTGCTTTTATTCATGCCTTCTTCATTCATGAATTTATTTTCAATGCTGAAGTGCATTGTTGAGCCTTTTCTTCCGGGAAGAATATAGGGATGGTAAAAACATCTGAGCTTATTTATTGTTGCTCTTAATGATAGTCTGAATGGTTACAGAACTCTAGGCTTAGACTTACTTTCCCCACAGTATATGATACAGCTTTTGTTATCTACTATCCTATTGCAGATGAGATGTTTGAGGCCTAGCAGATTTTTTATTTCTTTATAGGTAACATCTCTCTCTCCTCTCTCTTCTCCCTCTGCCCCTCTAAGAGTATAGACATATATGATGCATCAGTGGAGACTCAAATGCCATGAGTTGTACTGCAATTGGTGACATGATGTTCTAAAATGGGGGGAAAAAACTCTTTAGTAAAGTTCTGAAAAAAAAAAAAAGAAGTACAATCTCCCTTTGATTTACATGGTAGTGCATTCCTGGAAAATTCAGTGTATATAATAACCTAGCCAAAATGCAGTACCACTCATGTTATTCTTTCCCAAGTTGCTTGAGCCAATGTTTATTTTTATTTTTTTCTTAGAACAGTTTTCAAATTGACAAATTTTCTTGAGCTCAGTTTTACTCATATTCCATAGGTTCTGATTTCAGTGTTATTTTCTGGATAATCTACAATTTTATTTTTATTTCCTTGATAATCCAAATACTCTAAACTTTTTATTTCTAGGTCCTTTTTCGGTTTATATTTGCTATTTGTTCCTAGTTCTATTGGACTAGGGTCATAAAATGTAATTTGAGGTATTTAAATATTTTGGAGTTTAATGAAGCTTTCCTGTGGCCTACTTTAAAATTTTGTTTTGTAAATGCTCGATGAGATATAATCTCATTTTCAGGACAAAATACTCTTTCCATAGCTATGGCATAGCTATGAAAACAATTGCTTTTGAGACTAAAATTAAATACAAAGAAGCTAAAAGAGAATCCATAAAATGCTATGATATCAGCCTGAAGAATTATGATATTCAGATCCTCTATAACTATTTTTCTTCAAGGTCTAAGAGACGTGTTTTACAGATTATCAGATAATGTGGTTTTGTTGATTATGTCTCTCATGTTTTGTTTTAGGCCTTCAATGCTCCTCCTGTAGTGGCTCATGGCACTAATTACTAAAGAACAACATTTTGACCCAATTAATAAGCATCGACTTTAACTCTGGTGTTATTATTTTTGTGTTCTCTGCTTTCTGTTTGCATCTGCCTGGCATATTGTAGCTAATCCTCTCACTTAAAATCTTTCTCATCTGGAAGCATACAGTTGGTTTCATTTTTCAATGTAGTTGAAATGTTATCTCAATACATGAATTTATGCCAATTAAGTCCCTTGTTAGAGATAGTCTTGCTTCTGTCATCTCATTTTATACATTCTCTTTTTGATTCTTTATATTTAATTATAGTCCCACTGGGAATTGCTTTCTATTTTTTTGTTTTGTTATGTTTTGTTGTTTTTTTGAGACAGGATTTCATTCCATTGCCCGGCTGGAGTGCAGTGACATGATTACAGCTCACTGCAGTGACTTCCCAGCTCAAACAATCCTCCCACCTCAGCTTCCTGAGTAGCTGGGACTAGCAGTGCGCGCCACCATTTCCGGCTTTTTTTTTTTTTTACTTTTTTCTTTTTTATTGGTAGAGACAAGGTTTCACCATGTTGCCTGCCCACGCCAGTCAAATTATTAAAAAATAATTATTTAACTGATAATAACGTACATTTATATTGCTCTCTTCCTTCTATCCTGTTATTTTGATATCTTCTAGATTCCTGATAGTAATATATTTTCATAAGTTTATACTTTATGTTACATTGCGCTTTTAACATTTACAGCAATAAATGTTTTGTAGCTATAGTTTATTCAAATATATTTCTATTTAGAACTTTTCTATGTTTAAGTGAAACTGAAGATCACAAACAGCTGCTATCTACCACTAAGTAGCAACGCCTGGCACAGAGCAAGGGCTTAACAAATGAAACCTTTTGGTACGATTCTTGCCCGAGTCAAATTAAACAATAAAACAGGCATCACTTTCTTTGAAATGGTAGACTCTGCAGTGTTTAGTCAGCCTTTTAATTTATAATATATCTTGAGTGACTAATAGAACACAACCATCATACATTTGTAAATCCAAAAACATTAGTAAGAGCAACTTTTTTTCTGAACTGAATTTTAAGGTTAAATTCTTATCCATATTGAGCAGGAAAAAAAAAATGAAATCCTAGAAAAACAAAATTTAAATGAAATGTCTTGCTTTGGACCATTCTATAGAGTGTATTAACGCTCAGTAATTGTATCAATGCAGGGCATGTGACCGCTGAGCAAAAGGACAACTTTTGCTAAGTGAAAAGTAGATATTGAGAATGGCCTGAGTTGCTCATGAATACTGTTTCAAATTAGGAGTGATTTCAGCAGCAAGGAAGCAGTGACTTAAACCATCAGAACATTTTTGTTTTTTTTAATTTAACAGTTAGAGGAAGAAAGTCCCAGGATTGGCTCAGCAGTTCAATATTGTGGATTTAGGATCTGTCTCGCTCAGTCATCCTTAGTTGATTGGGCTTTGTCATCCTCTGATGTAGGGTTAGGATTATAGCCATCATATTGATAAGCATCACAACATAATGGAGCATCTCAAGCAGGAAGATGAGGACAGGACTATAAAGGATTTTCACTTCACGCAGCTGTTTAAATTAGGGAAATGTGTCTTTCTCATAGCTCCTCCAGCAGACATGACCTGGAATTGGTAGCATGACCAGCCCAGATAAATCACTACAAAGAGGAGATTACTGAGTTCAGTCTTGAGTAGGGTCTGGAACTCAGACAGACTTAACAGAAAATTTCATAGTATGCTAAGTTTTTTTTACACATTTCTAATAATATCCATGGTTAGAAAATTAACTCCTATATACAGGCACAGATACATCAAGTTGTATCTGATTAAAGCAACCGTGTTTTGAGAAAATTCTTTGCCAACTGCATGTGCATAAGAGTGAACAATCACTCCTCTATTTACTCAAATCTTAACCTGTTCCCAGCTTTAGCTCAAGTTACAGAAACAGCATCAAGTAAAACGCAGTGGAAACAGTATGGAGCTGGAGGATGCCAGACGACACTCCACCCCTAAGTCCACTGCTCAGCCCTGCTGCTCAGTTAGCTCCACTGTAAAATATGAAGATAACACCTTCCATATAAGATAGTTGTGGGGTTAAATAAGATCATGTATGGAAATTATAAAGACTTTCTATGATTAATAAGTACAATTTTGCCAGCCAGTGTTTAGACCTGTATATGTGTATAAGATTGCTGTTACAGAAGTAAAATATTTTCCGTCCTCCAGAAGCTTAATTGTAACTGAGCTCACATTTGGGGAGAAAAGGGTAGCAGAAGAAGAAAGGGCATTAATACAATTAAGGGGCATATCTTTCTGTTATCAGTTACATTGCATATCCAGTGGTTAAAAATAAAAATTGGTTCACTTCCTATTGGGGATTACCTAATTAGTTCCTAATGTATCAATTGGTAGGAAGCTATGAAAAATTTTTTTAAATAAAGCTTCTAAATAAATTATTTATTGTAAATCTCCAGTGAGTTTATTAATAGGGAAACTTTATGTAGGGTGATTGAAAATATTTATACAGCTATTTTTAAATTGTGTGATGTGATGATGACCATTATAAAGCAGGAGCTCACGCTTATTGAACACTTCTGTTCCAGGTGTTGTTCTAAGTATACATGGATTCTTTCATTTCATGCCCACACCAATCTCATAAGATAATCACTGTTCTTACTCCTATTTTTTTTTTAAGAGAAAATTAAGAACAGAGAAGTTCAATGTTTTTCTCAAGGCTGCAGAGCTGGTAACAGGCAAAACCAGAACATGAACTACAGAATTCTGACTCTAAATCCCACGCTCTTAAATGCTTTTAAATGCTCTTAAAGACAACCTTTCTGTGGATGCAGAGCTGGGGCTGACTGGCTCGAGGACTGAAGCAAGGCCAATGCTAGCAAATTTGCATAAGCAGATGACAATTTGTTCCCATATGCACAGCTGAAAAAGTTGAATTTAGCCTAACTTGAGTTCAGGAAGAGGATGGCTGTGACAATGATTCCTAATGGGGAGGAGGGAAAGGAGGTGGGGAGTGGGGGAGGGATGTTCCCATCATTTGATGGTCCTAATTCTTCCTTCTCCCTGTGGTTCTTGACAGTTTTAAATTGCCAGACTATATGGGTAAGAACAACACTAGTGAATTCCATCTTTCCAACAACCTTGAAGAAACCAGTGTTTGACTGAAAAAAATATGAAATTTAATTTTAGACATGGCAAGTTCAATTACATCACTTCATATCACAGTAGAAAATAGAATTTGTTCTACCATGGGAAATAGTATAATGGAATAGATCAGAATAGTCATATAATAAAATATAATATCCGAGTGCAGAAACAATTTTCAAGTAAGTACACACGTTGTTTGAAGGTACTTTATTAAGATCAAAGATTTTCCATTACATTTATAAATCCTTCCTAGTCAAAAGAAAATAAATAATAAAAATCTGTATCTTTAGTAAGATTTTAAGAACATAGTTTTGTAAGTATGAGAAGGTTACGTTTGTCAATTTCAAATTATTACAGTTTAGATACATTAAATCATTACACAAATACCAGGAAGGTCAGCCTTAAAGATACCAAGAACTTCTATATTGGTCAGTAAAATAAGAGTAAAAAATTAAATTTTAATTTCACCTTTTTATGTTTAACTGACTTTAGTCAATCACAGAAGTACAGAATTTCCGTTTTGGTCTTGGATTTTAAATATACAAACTTTAAAAAGTGAACATTCCTATTCTCTTACATAGTGGCTGACACTCCAACTTGAGAGCTGGCTTCCAGAGGGAGGAGTGCTATTCTACTTGCTAGAGAAGGAGGCTGGAGGAAGAAACTACAGAATTCAGGGCCTTTGTGCTGCAGCTATCAATGAACTCTTGGAGTTGGCCTTGCCTTCTTAAATTTTAACCAAATATCTTTCTAAGCATCAAGGTGGCCATGTAGACACTATTTTTAAGACTATGTCTACTGGCTGGGCATGGTGGATCATACCTGTAATCCCAGTAATTTGGGAGGCCGAGGTAGGAGGATTGCTTGGGCCCAGGAGTTCAAGACCAGCCTGAGCAACATGGCAAGATCTTGCCTCCAAAAAAATAAAATAAATAATCTATACTACCTGATTTCTCAAATTACCAAAGTGCTCCCATTTTCCCCCCCATTATTTAAAACATACTGTTCTAGCTCTGGCCCTAAATAAAGAAAGGTCTGGACCTTTCTTTTTAAAAACATTATATTATTATAACATCTCATTATTGCCACTACCAAAAAAGGCCTCAGTTTCTTCCGCTTTATCCTTTATCTCTGTCCCCAAGGTAAAGAACTGAAGTAATTATATGTATTTTTTAATGTGGGTATTTTAGGGTAAAAAATTTGGACAACCTAAGCGACTCCAGTGATTTCCCGAATTAATACATAGTTCCCATCATTCCTTGTACCAGAAGTCTTGATTTATAGACACTTTTAGACAATGTTCAAAGAGGGGAATACACTACCCAAACAATCTACTTAAGACTTCAGATTAGAAACCCTCCCTCTTTCATTTTTTAAAAACAAAATCGCTTGCTATAAAATTAATACGCTTAGAACTCACTGTCTGGATCATGTTGTTGTATAATACTCAGTCTGATTATCTGTTTTGGTGTGACTATGTGTCAAGGCCATGGGAGTGGTTTTTGTCTCTGTTTCTAATATGAACTTCAAAAGTCTGAAGGAAAACTAGTGAATATGCTATGAAATGTGCTGTGCACAGATAGCATACTTGGATCTATCTGTGCAAAGCTCAACTATTTACATGGAATGTGACCTTGATTTACAAAACTACTCTTTTAAATTAGGACATCTTGACATACAATCAATTTATTTTATGAATAGCCCCATTTGATATTTAAAAAAATATGCCTTTCAAATATTTCATAAATATATACAATTTTACTACATTCTATTTTTTTAACATGACATTTAAACTCTCTTTACAAATCAATAAAAAATAACATTTTTTTTCCTCTTTGAAAGTCACAGATGCAATGATTTTCGATTGGCAGGGCTTCACTGCATGCAAGAATGGCAGGATATGTTCTCTTATAGAGTGTACAGTCATTTCTAGCATTTTAAACTATATAATTCACTTGCTGAAAATCAGTAGTATCAAAGAAAAGTGAGAGATCCCATCTAAATATTTACAATATAAGAGTCTTTCTTAAACTTCTTTAACAATGGCAAGGTTAGGATGGTGTCTGGACAGTAGTAAGAATCATTTTGATGACAAATAAATAAGTTAACATTACATGAAAAGTTTTCTAAAACATATCTTAGAGCAACTTAAAGAGAGGGTGATCTATTGCACATATATGAAAAATAATCTTTAATTTTTCTTTAATTGTATCAGTAACATGTAAAACATGTTTTAGAATAGAAATTCTTCTTCTAATTTATCGGGAAAATCCAAAAACTGCTAAAATAACATTTTGGGTGACTTCATAAATGTCTTCTGAGGATTTACAAATAAAAATATCCTTTGTAATCATTTCTTGCCACAAGACTCTACCATTGGTACTAATATTAATCCCACAGGAAAGGCTTTTAGTTACTTATATAATAACTGTTAAAAGTCTACTTTCCCTTATTAAATATTTGTTGAGTCACTGACAGGTACTCAAAAGGACTTCTCAAGCTATACTGTGGAGGCCATTCACTCACGGTAAAATTTCAGTTACTCCTTTAAGAATGATTTTAAAATGCACACACTGTGAATGTATTACGAGTATGTAAGAAAAAGTCTGCACTTTTGGAGGATGCCTTACTGCCAGCCCAGCTAAATCTGTGATGATCCACCGGAAATAGCAAAGCTGTCTTGTCTGTCTGGAGCTGCTCATGGCTCCTGAATTGATACCTTCAAGAGCTAACATTCAAACTTGACAGCAGCAGCCACACCTGAGACCAGCTAGAGCACTGAACTCCAATACATACTAAGCCTCTAGCTAGGTCTCTCTGAAAATCTCAGCCTCATCTTGGAGATAGAGCTGTATTAAAGATAGTCAGAAGGTTTGAGGTTTTACTAAGAATACAGTACTGTGCACATTTTGATTTCAGATCCTATACTCACATATGGTATTTGAAATAAGGCTGTAAAAAGATACAAACAAACCAGCATTCAACCTGAACCCAAACTGTACATCTATGACAGTGATATAGATTTTAAAACCCTACTACCAAAACAGTAATTGATTTCACCATGCACTCTATAAAAAAGACAATTATGGAAATTTCTCTTAGTTATGAATGTAACCAGCTCACTGGTACCCAGTGGGTCTCCGTCTCTAATTTGTCAAAAGTTGTTTTGAGCTCATTGAATGCCACAGTGAGGTCATCATTTATTATGATTTTGTCAAAAAGATGACCATATTGACTTTCCATTATCTGTGCAGATTTAATCATTTCTTGAAAATCTTCTTCCTACGAAAGGAAGTATTAAAAAAATAATTGGTTAACCAGGCCATTACCTCACTTCACATCAATGCAAACATTCTACAATTGGTTTACCTAATGCTGTTCTGTGTTCAGTCTTTCCCCTTAGCCAGAAATAAAAGTCATCCTCTTTAACCACAAGTGCTTCAGAAGCCATAATTTCTAATACTATTTCTCTGATTTGCTTGTAACAAAAAGCTACTCTGGCAAGAGTCAAAACTCCTGCCTTAACTGAATTGCAGGATAATGAGTCACTAACTCATCATTATGGGGATACATCAGTATTAAAATAGCTATTAGAGAAAAGAATTCTTTACTCTGATGTTTTGGCTGCATTATTTATGCTTATTCATAGGAAGGAATTTATAATATAAACTCCTTTCTCAGAGCTGGACACATTTGTCAAAGGATGATTACTATGTTTTTTGTTTTGATACAAAGTCTCACTTTGTCACCCAGGCTGGTGTGCAGTGGCGCAATCTCAGTTCACCACAACCTCTGCCTCACTGGTTAAAGCACTTCTCCTGCCTCAGCCTCCTGAGTAGCTGGGATTACAGGCACATGCCACCACACCTTGCTAATTTTTGTATTTTTAGTAGAGACGGGGTTTCTCCATGTTGGCCAGGCTGGTCTCGAACTCCTGAACTCAAGTGATCCACCTGCCTCAGCCTCCAAAAGTGCTGGGATTACAGGCATGAGCCACCACGCCCAGCCAATTACCATGTTCTTTCTATGTCTCATTAGAAGTGTTTCAGGAGCCTTCGTGTCTCACATTTTTAAAGCCAGGAAGTATTTTAGTTGGCTATATAACATAAATGTAAGAAAGCCAAATCCTATGTTATCCTTTCTTATCTTCATTGAGAAACCTTTAAAGTGTCTAAATAGTACAATAAATCTTTATGTTGCAACATGCTGAAATAATTTGAGTCTGCATTTCATTGTCACATAAGATTTCACAATAACAGAAAATTTAATTTTAGTGTTGATCAAAAGTCTAAGTAACTAACATCATATGACAGTACCTACTCAGAATGGGTATGTACTGTTGGCATGTAAAAAAAGGTATTTATCAAATATACTGGGAATCAGAAATGTGATCTGGATTTTGTAACCACAATGAACAGTTCAAAAATTAATACAGACTAAAGTTAACGATGAGCTAATTAAGAGGGGGAAGAAAGAAATACGCTTTTGACATTTAATTTCTTTGCTTTTGATTTTTGGTCCAAAGGTAGAATATATTATCTTAAGATTAAGAACAAAAACAATAAAAGGTCTTGCCAGAAGCCATTATAGTCATGAATATACCACAATCATCATTTTCCAATAACACTCATAGAAAATACAAATATTATTGCTGAATAATATTGGTCTACTTATACCCAAAATAGTGATTTTCTTTTGCTGTGCTAAATGTAATTATTGACACAAAGAGACAAGCAAGGCAAATTATTAAATTTTTCATTTGGACTCTTAATGAGTAACAGTAACTGATGGCATTTTTAGCTTTAAAAATAAGATGCTCTGCAAATTAATTGGTCTAGATTTTATACAAATGTTTGGCCTACAATAGTATAAAATGTATGCATAATGGCATACAAAATATCTTTGAGTCCACTGAATATGAAGATCCATTCACCAAAGCACAAAAAGTGTAACTATTCAAAAGGTATGTACCTAAATACAATTCTTTGATTGAGTTTTTGATCTACCATACTCTTCCCGAGTACCTGCAGCTGTATGTATGTTTTCATATATACAACTATATCTTATGTCTTATCTACTGCTTATATCTACTGTTAATATCTTATCCCCAAGCTTTTTGTGGTTGTTGTCAAGACAGGGTCTCACTCTGCTGCCCAGGCTGAAGTGCAGTGGTGTGATCTCAGCTCACTGCAGCACCCTCAATCTCCTGGGCTCTTGTGATCTTCCCACCTCAGTCTCCCAAGTAGCAGGGAATACAGGCATGCACCATCATGCCTGGCTAATTTTTGTATCTTTTTGTAGAGATGGGTTTTCACCATGTTGGCCAGTCTTGAACTCTCAGGCTCAAGTGATCCTCCTGCCTCAGCCTCCCACAGTGTGAGCCACCACACCTGGCCCCCAAGCATCATTATACTTACTGTGAAGGGCTTTGCAGCACTTTGGTCATCTCTGCTTGAGATGATCTTTGCATTTTTTCTTGTTTCTCTCAAACGTTCTATTGATGGAGGCTTTATAAATATCACATAGGGCTTAAACTCTAGTGTCCTTAAATGCTTCACTGTCTACAAGGAAGAAAAGAAAGTTTTCTCACATTTCTCCACAGCATCATGAATTACTGAATTTTCTTTCTAAGGAGAAAATTCCTTGAAATTATTCTTTAATTAAGATCAGTAGTCCTTTAAATATATTATTATTCAATTAACTATTGACAATTAAATGTAATAAACACCTCTATAAAAAGCTGAGGAATATAACTTAGCATTTAAAAATGTTCTGAAATATATCATAATTAACATTAAACAGAAGTGGCTAAAAATATCACAAAACTGGTTTTTAGATCAAATACCCCAAAGGTGTGATGAGTTAAATAACCTTCTGTCCATGAACGTCTTCCAACCATCTCTTATAAGCCCCTTCCTGATTTCAGGCAGGAGTTCTCCTCTTTCACCCTATCCTACAGTGCCCTATAAGGGCAGCTCCTGCTCTCCATGAAGCCTGTCCACATTCCTTCATTAAATAGTTGATGTTCTATACTCTATGCTTCTGGGGACCCATCTATAATCAAGGGTGAGAGCTGAAAGTTATCCTTGATGAGCTGAAACTACACTGACAGCAACTGTACCTGGGACACCAGCAGAGAGGCTCTGCATAAGCAGGACTGTCCCGTTCACTGTTGGTGCCTGATATTGTTTGGATCTGTGTCCATACCCAAGTCTCATGGTAATCCCCACTGCTGGAGGTGCAGCCTGGTGGGAGGTGACTGGATCACAGGGGCAGTTTCTCAGGGTTTAACACCATTCCCCTTGGTGCTGTCATCACAATTGTCAGTTTTTGTGAGATCTGGTTGTTTAAAAGTGTGTGGCACCTCCCTCCTCTCTCTCTTTCTTCCTCCTGCACTAGCCATGTGAAGTGCTCACTCCTCCTTTGCCTTCCACCATGATTGCAAGTTTCCTGAGACCTCTCCAGAAGCTGAGCAGATGCCAGCACCATGCTTCCTGTACAGTCTGTAGAACGATGAGCCAATTAAACATCTTTTTTTTTTTTTTTTAATAAATTACCCAGTCTCAGGTATTTCTTTATAGCAGTGCAGTAATGGACGAACACAGTGCCCAAGTCAGGAGGCAGCCTCCCTGATGATTGCTGAAACCCTCTTACTCCAGATTCATCTTCCTTTAGAGGTGCAAAGGGCTTCTGCAGGTCATTCTAGCATTTGGAGGTTTTGCACTGCAGAGTGCAGCCGTCAGTGGAGAGAGAAACCATAGTCCCTGGGGAATGAGGAAAATGCTGTGGGCTGGGAATCTGCTGGAAGATATATGGTTTGATAGGGAATTGAATGGCTTCATCCACTGACATTCTCATTTCAGAATGTTCATAATGGAGTGTCCAGGATGACAGGTGCAGATCTGGCAGTTGCAATGGGGCTTTCATTCAGTCCAATTCCTGTAAAATGCCCTTCAGTTCTAGTGGGGGATATTTGCTAGGATATATACAGAACCAAAGTCAAAGACCTGGAGCCAAAATGTCCATTTTTAAAAATTATAGACACTGATACTAATACATAACACATAAGAATGCATTATGCATGTAACAATGTGATATATTTTTAAAAAATATAGAATACATAGAAGTATCTAAGAGTTGCTTCACTTGACAAAAACTGAATATAAATAGGTGTTACAAACACAGGTCTTGGAGCTTCCTCCACTTCTCTTTTCTAGTAATATTATGGGCTTTTCTTTGTTTCCACCAAAGATGTCTCAAATCACATTTAAATGCTTTTGCCATCTCAGAAAAGCCAAATATATGCCAAAAGCAAGTTGACTTCATATGTATTTCATATTGAAGTGCTCACATGAGGTGCAGAAGGATATTGAACAGTTCATTGTTTACTTACATGAGGCTGAACATCCAACAAACAAACTTTGTTTTTAGCGAGGACAGACCGCACTGAGTCTATACTTGTGCCGTAGTAGTTGTTTTTATATTCTCCATATTCAATAAACCTGTAAAAAATTAGATGCATCACAATCATTTGTGAATTTAAAACAATTATAGGTGGCAAGATAAAATTCATAGGTAAAAGTCATTTCTGCTGAACATGTAATTTTTTAAAACTATGTTTAATAAAATAAACAGAGCCAAGTATTTCAAAATGTCAATTTAAAAAAAATATTTTACATTTTCAAATCAGTAACACTTGCTTAAATTACACTTAAGCAGAAAAAAACTACTTTAGTCTAGTAGGGCTCTAATGTTTTCCATCACCCCCCCCCCCCTTTTTCAGAACTAATGCAGTGCAATAAAATGGTGAATAAGCCAAACAATAGAAACTACTGGAATTTCATTGCATGCTACAGACTAACCCAGCCCAGCTTCAGAACTAGAGGCACTGGGTGGTGGCTAATGGAGCCAGGGCAGCTGATCATGTGCTATAAAAACACAGTCACTGTGCCAAATACGAAAAAAGCATTTCGATGTTTCAATAAAAATCCACAATCCTGCATTAAAACACATATTGCTTTTGATAGCCTAAAATATTCATGCCTCAGCAGATGGAAAACCTGGGTGGGGGGCAATGGGGTGGGCTTGGAGCTAGCTAGAGTAGATGGCACCAGCAAGTTAATTACCATCATTTCAATTTTTTGAGGAGCCAATGAGAGAATGAGATGCAGGTGTGGGAAGCAGATGCTGAAACTAGTGATATACTATATAGTTGTTCATTAGTTTTTGAAGTAAAATTCTATCCAAATTGTATGTTAAGATTCAATTAGTAGGCTGGAAGGAGGTCAGAATAAGACACTTGCAACCTTCTGTCATTCTGCAAAATAGCGCCTACACATTTTATAGAAATGAAGCAAATCCAGGTTACTAAAAAATTAGAGGTGAAGATTAATAATAATTACCAACCAAATTATCACCTTTTCATCTGTTTCAAATACTATTATGATCATTAAAATACATTTCAAATGGAGGGGAACTCTCAGTTGTCTAACACTGAATAGGCATGTGCTTATAAAAAACAGTCACATGAAAATTCTCAAAAATGTCCACATACTTGTTATTTTGTACATCTGTCTCAAACAAATGCTTGGAAATGAAAATGTATTCAACGCCATCACTCTCCTGGCTTCTTTTTGCTCTGGTAGTATCTGTGATTTAAGGAAAAGGAGTTTAGAAAAGCCCGTATCAGCCACCTTAAGGAAAATATTAAAAAAAGAAATCAAGTGTATTTAGTTAGTTTTTTCAACAGGATTTAAAAATCTATTTAAAAAGCGAATTAGCTAATAAAATATAGTAAGCCATTATAAATCCAGCTTTTCCACTGTTATTACAATTATATTGACTTGAAGATGGATTAAAAAGTTAATTGCATTGTATGTCTGTGCTATTATTTGCTATTTTGCAGGCCCTCTAACCTGATAGAAGAATGGTATTTAAACTTGTGAGGAAAAAACCTTTCTTTTGCAAATAGTATGCTTATTACCTTTATTGACCTTTATTCATTAAAGCAAATCTATTGACCACTAAGTTGTTAAGTAAACTCTGAAACTGTTTGACTCTCTTCCTCCTATGAGATATAGTGGCTATGCCATCAAAGTTTTGTTTTACTAGCAAGTAAAGTCAAATACTTTTGTGTGCTATTCATTCCTTCTTTGCAAAGTTATAAACAGCAGCATCTTAGAATATTATTGAACTTCTAACCTTTCAGCAATCTTGCCTAATTATTTATTAATGAATTAAAATGGAGCAGAAAATATAGGATTCATTAAAAGGACAACAAGAACAAAGCCCAAGGCACTCCAGTGCTGACATGGCAAATGTAAACCCACTACAGGCCATCCTTCCTGCAGATCCCAACTAAAACTAGGGATGCCAATAAACTATCTGAACATTTTGAAAAGAAGTAAAGCAGGTAGACTATAGAGGCGAGTAAAACTGCATGGGGAGAAGTTTGACTTTATTTTCCTCTTAGTTTTGCCCCAAGGGTGGGAATCCTTCACAGGGCAGCATGGTAAAATTTGCAGCTAAACACCAATAGAAGCCCTAATGTTTTGGCACAAAGAACCAGGAAAAAAAAAAAAAAAAAAAGCCCCTGTGGTTTGAAAAGTGTGGAGGAAATCCAGGAGAGAAGAAAGTCGAAGAAGAAAATACTTTAATTCTGTGTATGAGTCAACAATAGTCTAAGAATCGCCTCTGTGCTATATACATGCAGTTCAAATTCAAACCATCATGGCAAAGGCCTTATGAAATGAACTGAGAGTAGAATGTCCAGGTCTCAGCCTAACCCCTGAATAACAGTAGCACAAAACATATCAAAGCTAATGAAGAAGAGTCTTAAAGAACTGAGCTAAGATCTGAACCATACACACAAGTCTTAGATTAATCCTTGCATCCAAACAGACCCAAATCAATATAACAAAGGTAAATGAGATAAAAGAAGCTGACAGCTAAAATAAAAATATAAATTCTCCAGAATATTATAACAGGACCTAGCGTTAATAAAACATTACATTCACAATGTCCCAAATGCAATCTGAAATCATTCAACATGAAATAACCAAAAAAAAAAGACCAATTTTTAAGGGGAAAGATAACAGATGGCAACTCTGAATGACCTGGAAGTTAGATTAGACAAAGGCTTTAAAGCAGGTACCATAACTATGCTTGAAAAGGTAAAGGAAAATATACTTGAATCGAACAAAAATATAAATCCTTAGCAGAGGAACAGAAACTATAAAGAAGAACCAAATAGAAATTGTAGAACTGAAAAATAAAAATATCCAATAGCAACAAATCACTAGGCGGGCCCAGTAACAGAATGACAGAAAAAAAAGCCAGTGAACTTGAAGACAGAGTGATAAAATTATATCTGAACAACAATAACAAAAAGATTTTCAAAATACAGATAGAACTCCAGGGACCTGTGAGAAAACGTGTATGTCATAGGAGTGCTAGAAGGAGAGGAAAAACAAGGTTAGGCCAGAAAAATATGTCTGAAGAAATAAAGGCCCCAAACTTTTATAATTTGGTGAAAGACATAAACTTACACATTTCAGTAGCTCAGCAAATCCCAAACAGGATACACTCAGAAAAAAAAATTATGCCTAGACATATTATAATCAAACTATTAAAAGCCAAAGATAAATAAAAAATCTCAAAGCAGCTAGGAAAAAACAGAACACATAAGTGAATAATGATTTAAACTGTCACAGATATGTTAACATAAATCCTAACAATAAGAAATCAATGAAATATCTTTAAAGCACTAAAGGAAAAGACTTAATCAAAATGGGTTTCAAGAATAACTGCAAAATAAAGACCTCCTCAGATGAAGAGAAACTAATAGCATTCCCCAGCAGACTGTTCTAAAAGAAATAATCAAGGAAGTTTTTTAGGCTGAAGAGAAATGATAAGAAGGAAATTTCTATTTTCAGGAATGAGGAAAAAACAAATAGCCGTATAAATGTAAAAGTCTACTTTTTTCCTCTTAGGTTCATTAAGATGTATATGACTATTTTAAAGACAAGTTATAATATTGTCTGATAGAGTTTTCAATGTATGCAAATGTAGTACACTTGACACCTAAAACAAAAAGATTAGGCTGGAGGAAAGGGTCTTAAATGGTTGCCAGGTTTCTGTATTTTATGTGCGATGACACCAAGTTAAACTCCAAGCAGATCACAAATGATTAGATACACATCCTTTAATATTTAGAACAACCAGTAAAAAACTAATGCAGATGTTTGTTGGCTTCATGTATGTGTCGGTTCACACTGCCATGTGTGTACCTATGTAACAATCTTGCATGTTCTTCACATGTACCCCCAAACCTAAAATGCAATAAAAAGTATATATATTAAAAAAAAAAAAAAAACTAATGCAGAGATACCACCAGAGAGTCAATGGGTAGATAAAAATGGAAACTAAAAAGGACTCAGTCCAAAAGAAGGCAGAAAAGGAAGACAAATACAATAAAATACAGAGGAAACAAATGGAAAACACATAAGAAAATAGTAGCTTAAATTTAATCATTTTCATAACTTAATATATATATATTTATTATATATATCAAAGGTTGGCTTTATATATATATTTATTTATATGTAACATATATTTAATTTAAATATAAGATATTTATATATAAATATAAATATATAACATATATAAAATATAAAAATATAAATTATATATATATATTTAGTGTGTATATATATATATATATGTATATATATGTATATATATATATATACACACACACACACACACACCCCCCCCCCCCAAAGGTTGGCTTAACATTAGAAAAGCAGTAGAATTCATAAAATTGAGATTAATGGCAGCCAACATAATCATTTCAATGTATGCAAAGAAAGCATTTTTAAAAACTTCGACAGCGTTCACAATAGTCTTAGCAAAGTAGGAGTAACAGTAATGTCCTCAAACTGATAAAGAACCTCAATGAGCCAACATTATATTAACGGTAAAAGATGGAGCTGTTTTCTCCTGAGATCAGGAGCGAGGCAAGTCTGCTAAATAACAACATGAAAAATAAGCTTGAAATGGGTCAAGATCTAAATGTAAAACCTAAAACCGTGAAACTTCCAGAAGACAACAGGAGAATATCTTTGCAACCTTGAGATAGCAAAGAACTTTTACATAGAACAGAAACATTACAAAACATAAAAGAAAAATTGATAAATTAGATTTCATCAAAATTAAACACTTTTGCTTTTTAAAAGACACCATTAAAAAAAATGAAAAGGCAAGTCACAGACTGGAAGAAAACATGTGTAACACATTCATCAGATGAAGAACAAGTATGTAAGAGTAGAACTCTCAAAACTCAGTAATTAGACAAACAATCCACTTTTTAAAAATGAGCCAGGCATGGTGGCTCACACCTGTAATCCCAGCACTTTGGGAGGCTGAGGTAGGTGATCACTTGAGGCCAGGAGTTCAAAACCACCCTGGCCAACATGGTGAAGCCCCATCTCTACCATAAATATAAAAATTAGCTGGGCATGGTGGCACGCACCTGTAATCCCAGCTACTCAGGAGGCTGAGGTGGGAGAATCGTTTGAATCCAGGAGGTGGAAGTTGGAGTGACCCAAGTCACACCACTGCACTTTAGCCTGAGCAGCAGAGCAAGACTCTGTCTCAAAAAAATGGTCAAAACATTTAAACACACACTCTACGAAAGAAGATATATAAATGGCTGAATTCATAAAATCAGGAGTCCCCAACCCCCAAGCTACTTTGGTCTGTAGCCTGTTAGGAACCAGGCCACACAGAGGGTGAGCAGCAGGTGGGCAAGGGAGTGTTGCCACCTGAGCTCCGCCTCCCTTATGGCACTGGTTTCCCATAAGACCACGAACCCAGTTGTGAACTGCACATGCGAGGGACCTAGATTATGCCCTCCTTATGAGAATCTAATGCCTGATGATTTGAGGTGGAACAGTATCAGCCTGACACCATCCCCTCCTGTCCTGTCTGTGGAAAAATTGTCTTCCATGAAACTGCTCCCTGGTGCCAATAAGGTTAGGGACGGCTGCATAAAATTATGCTAGTCATTCGTTAATGCAAACTGAAGTATGAGATACCACTACGTACTTACAGTGACAAAAATTTAGAAGACTGACTATACCAGGTGTTGGCAAAAATGTGGAGCACCCAGAGCTCACATGTGCTACTAGTAGTCTGAAAAATGGTATAACCACTTTGGAAATCAGTTTAGTAGTTTCTTAACAAATTAAACCATATGGCCTCATCATTCCCCTCCCACTTATTTGGCCAAAGAGAAATAAAAACATATATTCATCAAAAGACTTGTACAAAAACCTTGTAATAACTTTATTTATGATACCAAAAATGGGGGTAGAGGGAGAAACCCCTAAATATTCATCAACAGGTACATGGATAGACAAATTGTGGTATTTCTATACAATGGAATGCTATTCAGCATGAAGAGGGGTGAAAAGGAATGAATTATTGATCTAGGAAACAATAGGGGTGAATCTTACATTCATTATGCTGAGTGGAAAAAGTCTGGCAAAGAAAAAAATGGATGCATACTGTGTAATCCTATTTAGATAACACACTAAATCATTTCAAATAATCAATAATGACAGAATACAGATCAGTGGTTGCTTGGGAACAGGGTGGAAGGCTAGATTACCAAGGGCACAAGGAAAGTTTTTGAGATGGAAACATTCATTATGTTGACTGTGGTGATGTTTTTGCGTGTGCATGCAGATGCTAAAACTGATCTAATTGTGTATTTAAAATATGTGCAGTTTATTCCAATTACATCTTGATGTTACAGAAAAGAATCTGAGAAGTGGGGGGGTGGGGAGCGGGGAATGTAAGTTAATAGAAAATGTAATGGATAAAACTCAACTAATTTAAATTATATCCCAAAGTTTAATTCCCTTTTATTTAGGTAGCAAGAATATTTTAATACAATGTTCAGATCTCTTTAAACAGTTTTTAATACCTGCTCTGCAGGTGGCACATCAAGAGGTAGTGCTAGTCTTTGAAATGAAATGTCACATGCTTTACAGTAACAGCATGAAGTACTGGTGCATTGTATTCTATCATAAAGACTAGAGCTTTACAGCAGAAAAATACCCTACTGAGTGTATATAACACAATTAATATCCAAGAACATGAGAGATATTAAAATTAGTATAATGCCCTGGAGTTTAGACTTAATGGTCATTTATTACTTAATCAGTTTTGTTGTTGCTATTTGCTAGTGTTCCTTCAGCAAATAGTTGGCCTAAGTAAAAAGTATTGTTGAAAATCAAAATTGAGAATTTTCCGTGCATTGATTTCTTTCTTATGGACGAGAAAAGATTGTCTTTATTCAATTATGATGGCAGGACATTTTGGTTGAAAATCTGCAACACATAGTTGAAAGTTTACTTCTCTGATACATGGCATCCCACAGCAGGGTTAAAATATTTTTAGAATCACATCAAGTGGTAATTGAACAAGACATTGATGACATCACCAAATGCATTTATAATGTGTCTACAACCAAGTTGTTTGCTTATCATAATCAACCTGAATTACCCAGGTCTGATGTTATTTTACTGATGAAGAATGTCAGAGCCTAATTATAATGAGTTTCATAGGAACCTCATGACCTCATTCACAATGAGGAATCCTGAATAAGAGATTTGAAATTCTTATGAGAAGGAGACTCAAAGGGAAAGATGTGCACGTTAACCACAAGGCAGACACAACTTTGTTACAGCTCACTGAGTACCCAATGTGTTCCCAGATTAAGGCAAAATAGGAACCCTTTCCCCACTTTCCCAAAATATCCCAAAATAGCTGTCCTGGGGAGATAGGAAAAAAATTTTTTTTAACCGGTACCCTAGTTATCTTTATTTTTTTAAGAAAATGCAAGTGAGGTATCCTATGGACAAAGAAGTTGACTAGAGCATGGATGCTTTAAAACCTACAAAAACACAAAAACTGCAATATATGTCTTTCTGGGAACCACAGAAAGTGATTAATAGATGTGGTTGACTCAGAATGCCCAAATTCTAGACTACAAAGATTTTGGAATCCATCAAGTATTTGATGTCTACTGTAATACTTTTTGTTACCTATTTTATTTTAATGTAATGCACAAGAGACCATTTTGACTGGTTGTATTAATAGTCATTCAGATTTATTGATGATAACCTATAGCCTTAAAACAATGTTGATGTTGCTTTTCAAGGAGGAAATTTCCCACAGGCTGGGCATGGTGGCTCACACCTGTAATCCCAGCACTTTGGGGGGCTGAGGCAGAAGGATCACCTGAGGCCAGGAGTTTGGGATTAGTTTAGCCTGGGCAAAGTAGTGAGACTTCACTTCTACAATCAATCAGTAAGAAACTTCCCACAGAGGAGCAAAAGGCAGAAAATGAGAGTTTCAGCTACCACTTTCTTGGAAAGCAACTTTGAATGTTTAATATTATTATATAGATAATTTTTAAATATTTCATATAGCTCATTCAGCCATTTTAGCTTGAGTATTTACCTGATTTAGCATCAATTTAAATAATTGTAAAAAATTAAGGCAATTACAAATTCACAAGTAGTTACAAAAATAGTACAGAGAGGTCCCATGTAAAATCACTCAGCTTCCTCTTGAAATATTTACATAACTATAGCATTTTTAGGAAAACCAGAAAATCAGCAAACTACAGTTAATAAACTACTATTTCTTTTTAACATTTAAGAGCCTGAGTATGATACAATAACTCATATATACACATAAAAGTGTATATAACTTCCTTACTTTTCACAGATTTGACACCCCCATGCAGCCAGCACTCTAACAAGAAGCAGAAAATTGCTAGCACTTCAGAATCACCTCTTGGGTTCCCGTTCCAACCCAACTCCTTGACATTTCTAAGAGCAGACATGAATGTTGCTTTTATTGCAATTATAAAAATGAAATCATACTGCCTCATTCATTCTCTTGGGTCTGCCTCCTTTAGTTCAACACATTTGTGGGATTCATTCTTACTGTTGCATGTAGTTGCAGATTGTTCTCATTGCATTACAGTATTCCATTGTATGCATGTACTCTACTTCTCCATTCTACTTATTCAAATGATAAGTATTTGGGTAGTTTTCAGTTTTGAACTTTTATGAATGGCTAAGAATACCTCAGTACGTGTCTTTTGATGAACGTGTTTATGCATTTCCATTGGGTGTGCAGTAGGAGCGGAATTGCTGGGTCACAGGTATGTGTTTGCTCAGCTTTAGTGGATACTGCAACTTAGTTTTCCAAAATGACTGTGTTAATTCACACTCCCACCAGCAATGTGCAGGAGTTCCTTTGGTCCATAATTTTTTCTGGTAGATATGTAATATATGCTTTCAAAAACAAAATTATAGAAATAAACATCAAACAATACTGGTGGTATAATCAAAGCAATCATTTTTCTCCAATATTCAAGACTCTGCCCAAAACTATCTGAAATTCTAAAATTACTCTTAAAATATATTCTAATTTATTAAATCACCTTGGCTTGATGCTGTGTTTTCCAAACATGTCTGACATCAGGAATCATCTGCTATAAAGACAGATACTCAGGCATATCTTTTTATAGAACTCCAAGAGATTCTTATCATCAGGCAAGCCTGTGAAACATTGTTATATGAAGATCTTTTGACATTAACATCTGTCTAAAAGTAAATCAGAGTAAAAAATAACTTCGGGGATTTCTTTGGAGAGTCCCAGCCCCACAACCTTTCTAGAATATTGTCAACTTCTATAACAACTTCAGAGGCAAACATTTTAACAGCTGGGTAAATTAAGACTAAAGTGCCTTGCCCTAGATCCTTCCATAATACCACATCTATCATAGAGAGTTAGTGGGATAGACTGCCTTATGGATATTTCTCATCTTCAAAAGAAATCCTGTTGACTACTTACTGGAATACAACCAGGAGAGTCTGTAGTTTTAAAGGATAGCTAGTGTTATATAAGAAGAAGAACATAGGAACCGACAAAAAAACCTGGTTTCAAATCCAAGTGCACCTAGCATCTATGGAACTCAAGTCAACACATTCTTTCTATCCCAATCTTCTTCTCTGTGAAATAGAGATAATATCAACCATCTTATACTTTGCTGGGAAGGCTACAAAAGTAAGAAAAACCAAGGAGAAGAATACACAGTAGGAAGTTTAAAAATTTGTTTTCTTTGTAATCTGTTTTTGCATCTTCTACATCTCATATAATTGCTCACTTGTAAGCTTAAAAATTATTTTGTAAAATTTTCTAACAACTTGTATATTGTAATTCAGTTTTTGTAAGAGAAGTGAATAATTACAGGAAAAAAATAAGAAACTGTCTAGTTCCACATTTTCCTTTACTTTCATCTTGGTAATGTGTGGTAGAAAGTAGCAGTCCTATAACTTATGTCTGAAAATGATTACAAACAATAATTTGGAAAAATGTAGTATAAAGAAGGAACTTGAGGTCATAGAAAACTATAATTTTAAAATAAAGCTGAACTCTTCCAAAACTAGAGAACGTCGCTAAGGGCAATATACAAGCAAATTTTTTAAAACAGTACTAAAACCACTTGAAAAAGCCAACCTTTCAATTTAGCCTTTTAGACAGCTTTCTAATATCAACATATTAAGTAGTCAAATGGCATTTATTCTGCAGATCAAAATGTTTCAAGCATCACATTTTATTTGTATGAATGTCTATGAAAACCAGTTTTATAAAAATAAATCTAATTCTGTGTACTGAAAAGAAACTTACCATATTTAAACTATACAGCCATGAAAAGCCCATTTAATACTATCTGCCAATTACTACATATAAAAAGTAATTAAGAAAGATTTATATTATAATAAGTCTCCTTCAGCTCTCTATGATTTGATTCTTCTTAAAGCTGGTGAAAAACTCTGGAAAACATTAGCACTTATTTTAGAAAACAGAATTGTTAGACTTTTATTTAGAAGAAAATTTGTAAGTAATAATTTGATGTTATATGTGTACTAAAATTCACCATAAAAACCTAAAAGTAGGGAAGCTAACTTAATTGTATATTTTTTAAGATAGTGTAATTGGACTGTTTGTAACTCAAAGGATAAATGCTTGAGGGGATGGATACTGCATTCTCCATGATGTGCTTATTTCAGCATTTCATGCCCGTATCAAACATCTCATGTACCCCATAAATATATACACTTACTATGTACCCACAATAATTTCAAAAATTTTTACAAATTATCATATGCATAGTCATGGGAACACTAAATAGCGCAGAACTCACGGGGCACTGTCACGCCATAGTGCTGGGTGTCACTGATCAGCAGCTTTCGTTTCAGTTCATTCAGCCCTACTCCCACAGGACCTGAAAAACAGTAACAGAACTTCATTATCAAACAAAACACCACAAAAACATTTCTGTAACTGACATGAATCTCTTTTTTTTTTTTTTTTTTTTTTTTTGAGACGGAGTTTCGCTCTTGTTACCCAGGCTGGAGTGCAATGGCGCGATCTCGGCTCACCGCAACCTCCGCCTCCTGGGTTCAAGCAATTCTCCTGCCTCAGCCTCCCGAGTAGCTGGGACTACAGGCACGTGCCACCACGCCCAGCTAATTTTTGTATTTTTAGTAGAG
>PVKV010027753.1:14394-26028 GCA_004027835.1 Alouatta palliata | reverse complement strand
TTTTTTTTTTTTTTTTTTTTTTTTTTTTTTTTTTTGTTTTTTTTTTTTTTTTATTTTTTTTTTTTTTTTTTTTTTTTTTTTTTTTTTTTTTTTTTTTTTTTTTTTTTTTTTTTGTTTTTTTTTTTTTTTTTTTTTTTTTTTTTTTTTTTTTTTTTTTTTTTTTTTTTTTTTTTTGCTCTTCGTTTTCTTGGTAAATCTTCCTCTATCCCTTTAGTTTGAGCCTATTTGTGTCCTTGCATGTGAATTGGGTTTCAGGATACAGCACACTGATGGGTTTTGAGTTTTTATCCAATTTGCCAGTATGTGTCTTTTGATTGGGGCATTTAGGTTAATATTGTTGTGTGTGAATTCTTTCCTGCCATTTTGATGTTAGCTTGTTGTTTTGCCCATTAGTTGTCTCCGTTTCTTCATTGTATCAATGCTTTTTACTATTTGGTATGTTTTTGGAGTGGCTGGTACTGGTTGTTCGTTTCTGTTTAGTGCTTCTTTCAGGAGCTCTTGTAAGGCAGGCCTGGTGGTGACAAAATCTCTCAGCAACTGCTTGTTCATAAAGCATTTTATTTCTCCTTCAGTTATGAAGCTTAGTTTGGCTATATATGAAATTCTAGGTTGAAAGTTCTTTTCTTTAAGGACGTTGAATGTTGTCCCCTACTCTCTTCTGGCTTGTAGGTTTTCTGTCAAGAGATCCTCTGTGAGTCTAATGGGCTTCCCTTTGTGGGTAACCCAATCTTTCTCTCTGGCTGCCCTTAGCATTTTTTCCTTCATTTCAATCCTGGTGATTCTAGGATTATGTGCCTTAGGGTTGCTCTTCTTGAGGAATATCTTTGTGGCATTCTCTGTATTTCCTGGACTTGAATACTGGCCTGCCTTGCTAGGTTGGGGAAGTTCTCCTGGATGATAGCCTGAAGAGTGTTTTCCAGCTTGGATTCATTCTGTCACATTCAGGTACACATATCAAACATAGATTACGTCTTTTCACATAATCCCATATATCTTGGAGGCTTTGTTCATTGCTTTTCACTCTTTTTTCTCTGTTCTTGCCTTCTCGTTTTATTTCATTGAGTTGTTCTTCAATCTCTGATATCCATTCTTCTGCTTGGTTGATTCAGCTATTGAAACTCATATATGCTTCACGAAGTTCTCATGTTGTGTTTTTCAGCTCCATTTAGTCATTTATATTCTTCTCTAAGCTGTTTATCCTCATTAGCATTTCGTCAAACCTTTTTTCAAGGTTGTTAGTTTCTTTGCATTGGGTTAGAACATGTTCTTTTAGCTCAGAGAAGTTTCTTATTATCCACCTTCTGAAGCCTGTTTCTATCAATTCATCAGATTCATTCTCCATCCAGCTTTGTTCCTTTGCTTGTGATAAGTTGTGATCCCTTGGAGGAGAAGAGGTGTTCTGGTTTTTTGTGTTTTCATCCTTTTTGCACTGGTTTCTTCCCATCTTTGTGTATTTATCTCCCTGTGATCTTTGTAGTTGGTGACTTTTGGATGGAGTCTATGATTGGAGGTCCTTTTTGTTGATGATGAAGTTATTTCTTTCCATTTTTTTAGTTTTCCTTCTAACAGGCCCCTCTACTATGGGATGGCCAGAGGTCTACTCCAGACCCTGCTTGCCTGTGGATCATCTGCAGCAGCTGCAGAACAGTAAGGGTTGCTGCCAGTTTCTTCTGTTATCTTTGTCCCAGAAGGATACCTGCCATATGTGAGCCTGGGCTCTCCTTTATGAGGTGACTCTTTGGATATATGTGGGTCAGGAAGCTGCTTGAGGAGACAGTGTGTCCTTTATAGGAGCTCAAGTGCTGAGCTGTGAGTTCTGTTGTTCCATTCAGAGCTGCTGGGAAGGTATGTTTAAGTCTGCTGCAGTGGAACTCATAGCTGCCTTTTTTCCCACGTGCTCTGTCCTGGGAAGGTGGGGCTTCATTTATAAGTTTCTGATGTGCTGCTGCCTTTTTTCAGAGCTGCCCTGCCCAGCAAGGAGGTAGCCTAATCACAATCTGTCAGCAGAGATGTTGCTGAGCTGCTGTGGGCTCTGCCCAGCTGCTGTGTGAACTTCCTTGCAGTTTTGTTTATAGAGGTGTAGTTAGAAATGCCTAGGTAGTTGCAGTCTGCCACAGTAATGGAAGACTACCTCTGTAATGGCGGACTGCCTCAGTAATGGTGGACGCTTTTCCCCCCACCAAGCTGGACTGTCTCAGGTCTAGTAGAGCTTGCTGTGAAACTCTCAATGCAGAGCGTTTCAGATTGCTGGTCTTTCTGGAGGTGGGATCCACTCAGCCAGATCACCTGGCTCCCTGTTTCATCCCCCCTTTTTTCAGTTGAATGGATAGCTCTGTCTCCCAGGCATTCCAGGCTCCACTTGAAATGGATGCCCAGATTTGTGTGAGTTTTTTTTTTGTGGAGACTTGCATCACCTGCTGAAACAGCCGTGCTGGAAACTCTTGGCACTTTTCAGCCCGAGAATCTACTAGTCTGTGGGCAGCAATGACTCGTTTGGAAAAGCAGTGTTCACTCATCTTCTGCATTGTTCTTACTGGGAACTGCACTCCAGATATGTTTCTATTCTGCCATCTTGGATCCGCCCTAGTGCTTTTAGATAAAAATGAAATAGTTGTTTCAAAATAGATGCATTAAAACCCTACATCATCAAGATTAAACTTCATAAAAAAATCTTTTTTTTTTTTGAGATGGAGTCTCACTCTGTCTACCAGGTTGTAGTGCAGGGGCTTAATCTCAGCTCACTGCAATTCCCACCTCCTGGGTTCAAGTGATACTCCTGCCTCAGCCTCCCATGTAGCTGAGATCAGCCTCCTGTCAAGTTGAGATCACAGGCACATCCCATCACATCCAACTAATTTTTGTATTTTTAGTAGAGATGGGGTTTCACCATGTTGCCCAGGCTCCTCTAGAACTTCTGACCTCAAGCAATCCACCCACATGGACCTTCCAAAGTACTGTGATTAAAGGCGTGACCCATGGCACCAGGCCTAAACTTCTTGGAATTCTGAAGATGTTCAAACCTTTTCATATATGTTACATAACACAATTACTAAAGATATTTAAGGCCAGGTACAGTGCCTCATGCCTGTAATCCCAGCACTTTGGGAGTCTGAGGCAGGTAGATCACGAGGTAAGGAGAACAAGAATATCCTGGCCAACAAAGTGGAACCCCGTCTCTACTAAAATAAAAAAAAAAATTAGCCAGGCATCGTGGTGGGTGCCTGTCATCCCAGCTACTCCAGAGGCTGAGGCAGGAGAATGGCTGGAACCCTGGAGGTGGAGATTGCAGTGAGCTTAGATTGCGCCACTGCACTCCAGTCTGGCAACAGAGTGAGACTCTGTCTCCAAAAAAAAAGAAAAAGACTTTTAAGTGCAAACTTATTCTCAAATCAGTGAGAAAGTTGTAAATTTTCCTTAATTGGCTGTGACCTACATATTCTCTTTAAATGTTACATTTCAATATTTTTTTGAATTGCAGAGATTTTAAGATAATGCTTTGACAAACTTTTTTTTTTTTCTGGAGACAACATAAACTCTGATGACTTGTTTCCATAGGCTTAGGAAATATAAGAGCTTTATATGACAATTTTAGCTAGACATATTCTGTCATGTATAAGCTATACATTTGGATATATTCTGTCCAGTATACAGGATGCTTCCACTGCTTGAGCAATGTGTATGTTTCAATAAGAGTACAATGAAACATTTGAGAGTTTGTGACAGCTAAAGTCAGGGCCAAGATCATAATTTTTGTGATCCTTGAAGCCAAGGTTTCATGTGCATTTCAAAAATATACATGTGTTTGGGAAAAGATTATGTTTCATTACACAAAATATGAACATTCTGATATTGTATATTATTTTAAAAAACTGCAACCATATTCACTGTGATTACCTCACTTCAGCAAAAATAAATGTGTCCATGACCTCTTCAAGCAAACAGTACAACTGTCATCATTTGAAATGAATAAGAATGTACCAAGTACAAACAAATCAAAGTATAATCAATGGGTTATGAAATATAGACATCAAAATTCCTATGTTCTTTCTTGAAAATTAAATTTTCAGGTATATGAACTGAAATGCTTCAGTGTTAAATCAGTTTCTAAAGCATCATAGATTTGTCAGAAGACTTCGGTTGGACCTAGGTGAGGGGTGTATGTGTGTGTGTGTGTGTTTGTGTGTATATGTGTGTGTATGTGTGTGTGAATGCTACAGTAATAAGTTTGTGATTTCTGATTACAGAGTTTTAAATTTTTAATTAAAACTTTTTGAGCCAATACTAAAAATTGGAAATTTTCATAAAACAATCCAGGTGTTACTCTCTTTTGGAAAACCAGAAATAATACAGAGATGCATAGAGGCTTTAGATTTACACTCATTTACATTCATTTGAAATCTATAAGCATTTGAGTTTTAATCATAGTTTTAGACCAACTCAATGGATTCTTGGCTTCTTGTTATATTATGCCCCAGAGGTAGTGTAGAGGGGGATTTCACCCGTACAAAATAGTTGAATTTATACAGTAGCAGAAGCAAAGAGGATAAATTTTAATTTCAGTTATGTTTATACAGATTATGGGCATTTCTTGCTCAATGTCAGAAAACAGTTTCTGAAAACTAGACAACTTTCATGAATGCACTAACCTGGAACTTATTTCATCCTGTTGTAAGTATGAGAAATCGTAATATGCCATGTAGACTCAATGTGTCTCAATCATTTTATAAATCATTATACAAGGTTTGTCACATCTGTTTTCACTGTTAATAAATGTTTTTTTTTTTTTTTCAGTAGCTTGTTTCTAATAGGTAAAAGTGCTTGGTGGTTAATTTGTCAAAAGTGTCATTATTGTGCATCCAAGGTAGATCTTCATTGTGACAAGCTATGATGATTATAAAGAAAAATGCAATAATGAAACAGAGACTTTGGAGACACCATACTAAACATCAGCTATAATTTTCTACTGGAAAATTCAGAATTCTTATCAACAGGAAAATCTGACAATAAATTTTCTTAGAAAACATTTGAGAGAAAACAGCTATAATGTAGCCATTAAGGAATATGGAAATTTTATTTTGGAGGGCAACACACTTTCATCTTTTTTGCTAGAAGACTTTCCAATTTTCGTATTTGCTTTTGTAAGTTGTGGTAAGTGGAAATTCTTTCTGTTTTTTTCTTCTGAGCAAGGCAACAAAGGGTAAGTTCTATTCTAACCTTAGGCAATAAATTAGAATTGGAATTGCTCATATCTACTTTGCGGAATGACAACACTGAAAAATGTCTTAACAAAAATCTCTGAACCTTAAAAGTAATTCTTTCTTCCTTTTCTTTTCCTTTCCCTCCCTTCCTTCCTCACTCCCTCCCTTCCTTCCTTCCTTTCTTCCTTCCTTTCTTCTTTCCTTTCCTTTTCTTTTGTTCATTCATTCTTGCTTTCTTTAGATAGAAAAAGAGAGAGTGTGTGCATGTGTATCTGTGTGTGAGATGTTTGTAGTTATCCAATAGTCTAATACTCACTAGCAAGAAAATAGCGTTGATACGTAGTTTACCACAGACACTATCTCAAGTATTCAGGAAGCATAGAAAGTACATACATACATGCAAACTTTAAGAAAAATCAATATACAAAGATCTCTGGGAAAAATATTACTAGTTTTGTGTTATGGAAATTTCTTTTTCAAAAAAAAAATAAGACACACACACATACCTACACATTTAAGACAGTATGTCATTGTAGGTTTTAAGATAATAATAGGAAACATAATTTTATGAGTCACAGTCTACTTGACTTTAATCCTTTTAGACATTGCAACCATTTGATTAAGTGCTATATGAGCTTTCTCCCCCAACACTCTCAAAGTGTCATCTGTCATAGCCTTGCTGTCACAGCTATAAAATATGACTGTCTAATGATATTAGAGTCAAGAAATATGATGTTGGGTTTGGCATTTCATATCACAATGATTCCTCACTGTAAGCCATGTAGCATATCCCAGTGTACATAACGGAAAAGAATATATTAAATTGAACACATAAACATGGCCGATTTGGGGCCGAAGACTAAAAAAAAGTAACATTATTTTACTTTTACACATTTTCAACGCAGAATATCATGAAAATAAAGACCTATTGTCCCCTAATTTGTTTTTTCTAAGAAAATTCCTAGGAATGTATTATTTTGAGGATGTGAAAGATTATATACATAAGCTAACTCACCTGATCGGAATATTTGCTTGAGTTGTCTGTGTTAATAGTGCATCTAGATTTGTTAATCTCTGGTCACTAAAAATATCCTAATATGTTGCTGACACTGTTAAGTGTCAGCTAAATGTGGAGCATGATCTCACAGGATTTGCAATAAGAGAAAGTATTTTCTAGTTCCTGTTCTGGAATATATAATTCAGCTGTGTCTATTGGGCAAGTTACTTCTCTTTCTTACTGTCCTCATTTATAAAACTATGCTTTCAATATTTGACTAGCAGACACACTGGGGGGCTCCTGAGCGGCGAGGCTGGCGACCTTCCCCAGCTCGCTCGATCCCAGTCTCCCCTCGTGGGAGTGGGAGGCCGCCCCCGGGACCGGGCAACGCTTCAGGCGCTGCCATCCCCCAAACTCCAGGCCCTCCCCGCCCGGCCAGAGGGGAGGAACCTGCAGACCTCAGCGGCCGGCCCAGCCACCTCCAGAGTCGCCGCCTCTGCTCTCCGTGTTCTGGATCCCAGGCTGTCCCTCATCCCTCTGCCGACGCCATGAAGATCAAAGATGCCAAGAAACCCTCTTTCCCATGGTTTGGCATGAACATTAGGGGAACTCTAGTAAAGCTCTCGTACTTTGAACCTATTGATATCATGGCAGAGAAAGAACACGAAGAAGTCGAGAGCTTAGAAAGTACTCGGAAATATTTGACTTCTAATGTAGCATATGGATCACCGGCGCTCAGGATATACACCTTGAACTGAAAGATCTAACACTTTTTGGCGGAAGAGGGAACTTGAACTTTATTAGGTTTCCAATCCAGGACCTGCCTACTTTTATCCTAATGGGAAGAGATAAAATCTTCTCAACATTGAAGACGATGCCATGTGCTACAGTAGGTGGTGCTTACAAGTTTGAAAAAGATTTTGGCACAATTGGAAACCTCCACCTGCACAAATTGGATGAACTTGACTGCCTTGTAAAGGGCTTTCTGTAAGACTCTGTCAGTTTCACTGGACAAGCGGACTGCTTTTATTTTGCTAATACCTCGGAATCTGAGCGATGCCAAAAGATGCCTTTTAACCTGGATGATCACTATCCACTGCTTGTAGGGAACATTGGCTCAGGAGTCAGTATTTTAGCAGTCCATTCCAAAGACAACTATAAATGAGTGACTGGGACAAGCCTTGGAGGGGGTACCATTGTGGGTGTATGAAGTTTATTGACTGTCTGTGAAAGTTTTGAAGAGGCTCTTGAAATGGCATCCAAAGGTGACAGCACACAAGCTGACAAGCTGGTCTGTGATATTTACGAAGGAGATTATGAAAGATTTGGTTTGCCAGATTGGGCTGTAGCATCTAGTTTTGGGAATATGATTTATAAGGAGAAGCAAGAATCTGTTAGTAAAGAAAATCTGACAAGAGCTGCCTTAGTTACTATCACCATTAACATTGTTCTGTGGCACGAACGTGTGCTGTGAATGAATGAGTTGTCTTTGTTGGAAACTTTTTATGTGTCAATACCCTCTCAGTGAAAGTTTTGGCATGTGCACTAGATTGTTGGTCAAAAGGTCAGCTGAAAGCATTATTTCTAGAACATGAGGGATACTTTGGAACAGTTGGTGTGATTCTGCCAAATTTCAGCTAAAGCATCAGGTCTCTCTCTGCTTATAAAGTCACCCAAGAGGAACTAAAACCAGAGGCATTATTATTACATTGTTTGTCACTGGAAACCAAAGGATAAGAGTAGCATAAGCTGCTGAATGTTGAGAAAAAACAATAGCTGTGAAACAATTAGGAGAAGGTTTGACTCATAGAAAGTGCTCAATAAAATATAGTTAACTTTGTCATTGGGATTATTGCTGAAAACATACGGTAAATCTAGATTTGTCCTTATACAATGCCAAAATTTAGGTTTATAATTTTGGAATTTTTGTCCCATACTTCTAAAATAATTAAACAACTTGTAGAGAATGCAAAGACTATAACAAAATTAATTGAGGAGATTATGGTACATTCAAGAACAATTGCTTTGGTTCATGGAGCTATATGAATTAGAAGATATGTCAAAGTAGACAATAAAGAAATATGAGAAGTAGAAACAGCCCACAAGGCAATAAAGATGATCATTGGGGGAAAATACAATATTTTGAATGGAGGAAGTTTAGCCAGACTATTATATGTGGGGAGTACAGTGTATTCTTTAACAAACAACCACTGAGAAGAGTGTACAAAACTCAGATAGATAGAATCTGTCCTCTGAAAATGCATGCGCAAGTGGAGGAACTGGAAAATACATTAAGTACCATAAGACACACTTGCCAGACTGCAAAAATGCACAAAGGGCCAGAAATACTTGTAGAATGGTAGTATGAGGATTGCCTTGGACCCTCTTATAAAATAAAACAATCATAACTTTCCACAAAACAACTATAGCTCATGAAAATTACAAAAACAAACAAACAAACCAAAAAAAAAAAAAAAAAAAAAAACCTCTTTAAGTCTGGATGTTGTCCTAAGAACATAAAGCAAATGAAGAAACATTTACTCAAGAGAGTCTATGCAATTGTAATCTGTGCCATTTCATCTATAGCTTACTCACTGTCCTCCCCCAGCTCAGTGTGACAAAAGTTCTACAGCAGGCAGCTGCAGCCAAGATGGAATTCACTCTTCTCCCAGCTCCCTAACTTATGACTTCTTCCTGAGAAGGAAAACCTATGAGCATGACTCTTCCCTTCCTCCCAGCTCTGTTCTTTATTCCATGGAACATGACAGAAAGGTCCAGGAGTAGGCCAGGCGCGGTGGCTCACGCCTGTAATCCCAGTACTTTGGGAGGCCGAGGCGGGTGGATCACGAGGTCAAGAGATCGAGACCATCCTGGTCAACATGGTGAAACTCCATCTCTACTAAAAATACAAAAATTAGCTGGGCATGGTGGCACGTGCCTGTAGTCCCAGCTGCTCGGGAGGCTGAGGCAGGAGAATTGCTTGAACCCAGGAGGCGGAGGTTGCAATGAGCCAAGGTCGTGCCATTGCACTCCAGCCTGGGTAACAAGAGCTAAACTCCGTCTCAAAAAAAAAAAAAAAAGAAAGGTCCAGGAGTTTCTTTTTTCACCCAGCCCTCACCTTCAAAATGTAAACTCTAAAGCCAGGTGCAGCAGGCCAAGAAAACTAAGCCCCAGTTGGCTCCCATCTCAGCTTACTCATGTGGTGGAGGTTCCGTGCCAGAAGAAAAATTAGAAGACTAAGCTACCATACACCACCATTATTTCAATGTCCAAACCCAGGACAGAATTGTCATTCTAAGATAAGTGGGCCACTGTTCCTGCCTCCTTCTTAGAAACAGTAGAAGAGTCTCTGTCCAGGGTGAGACAGGAGAATCGCTTGAACCCAGGGGACAGAGGTTACAGCAAGCTGAGATCCTACCATTGCACTCCAGCCTGGGTAACAGAACCAGATTCTGTCTAAAAAAAAAAAGAAGAAGAAAAGAAAAAGAAAAATAGTTCTCACTGAAAAATACTAGTTTAAAATGTTTAAAGTATAGAATGAGGAGAAAATCTTACAAGTAGCAAATAAAATTTGACTTGTCGCATGCAAAGAGACTGGATTAAGAATAACAGCTGCTTTCTCATCAGAAACAATGAAGTTCAGATGACAGTGGTATAATGCAATGATTGAAAGTGTTGAAAAAAGATGTGTCAATCAAGAATCTTTTAATTAGCAATTTTTTTCAAAAACTTAGGTAAAAACAAATAGTTTTGAGATTTTAAGTGAGGTAATTTCTTGCAAGCAGGAACACCATACAAGAAATACGGAAGAAGTATTATAGTCAGAAAGCAAGTAACATCCAGCTAATTTGAATCCACACACACTCAACAAAAAGAGGATTAAAAAAAAAAAAAAAAAACCTAATTGTAAAACAGATAGGTAACCATAAAAGATAGTATAATTGCTTGAGGCTGGTATTTCCCTGTGACCAAAGCCAGACAAAGACATCACAAAATAAATAAAGCTTCAGACCAATACAGATTAAAAAATTCTCAATTAAATATAGCAAACAAATCCAGTTACATCTATAAAGTGTTATAATTCATGGCCAAGAGGGATTTATCCCAGGAATGCAAGGTAGGTTTAACCTGTAAGAATCAATATAATTAATCATATTAATGGAATAAAAGATAAAGATCTCATAATTATCTCAATAGGAACAAAAATTATTTTTAAAAATTCAACACCCTCTCTTTTTTTTTTTTAATTGTATTTTAGGTTCTGGGGTACATGTGCAGATCATGCAGGGGTGTTTCATGGGTACTTACATGGCAAAGTGGTTTGCAGCCTCCATCCCCCAGTCACCCACATCTGGCATTTCTTCCCATGTTATCCCTCTCCAACCTTCTCAATCCCTACTGTCCCTCCTCCAGCCTCTTCAAGAGACCCCAGTGTGTGATGATCCCCTCCCTGTGTCCATGTCTTCTCATTGTTCAACACCCACCTATGAGTGAGAAGATGCTGCATTTGATTTTTCTGTTCTTGTGTCAGTTTACTGAGAATGATGGTTTACAGATTCATTCACGTGCCTACAAAGAACATGAACTCATTGTTTTTACGCCAGCATAGTATTCTATGGTGTATATGTGCCACATTTTCCCTGTCCAGTCTCTCATTGATGGGCATTTGGGTTGGTTCCAGGTCTTTGTTATTGTAAACTGTGACACAATGAACATACATGTGCACGTGTCTTTATAATACAACAATTTATGATCCTTTTGGATATATAGCCAGTCACGGGATTGCTGGGTCAAATGGAATTTCTATTTCTAGGTCCTTGAGGAATCACCACACTATATTCCACAATGACTGTACTAGTTTACACTCCCACCAACAGTGTAAAAGTGTTCCTATTTCTCCACATCCTCTCCAGCATCTGTTGTCTCCAGATTTTTTAATGATTGCCATTCTAACTGGCATGAAATGGTATCTCAATGTGGTTTTGATTTGCATTTCTCTAATGACCAGTGATGATGAGCATTTTTTCATGTTTGTTGGCTTCATATGTTTCTTCTTTTGAAAAGCTTCTGTTCATATCCTTTGCCCATTTTTGAATGGTTTTTTTTTTTTTTTTTCCCTGTAAATCTGTTTTAGTTCTTTGTAGGTTCTGGATATTAGCTAGCCTTTTGTCAGATGGGTAGATTGCAAAAATTTTTTCCATTCTGTTGGCTGCTGCTTAACTCTACTGATTGTTTCTTTTGCTGTACAGGAGTTTAATTAGGTCCCATCTGTCTATTTTGGCTTTTGTTGCTGATGCTTTTGGTGTTTTATTCATGAGGTTCTTGCCTATGCCTATGTCCTGAATGGTTTTGCCTAGATTTTCTTCTAGGGTTTTGATGCTGTTAGGTCTTATGTTTAAGTCTTTAATCCATCTGGAGTTAATTTTAGTGTAAGATGTC
>PVKV010027753.1:0-14294 GCA_004027835.1 Alouatta palliata | reverse complement strand
CTGATGCTTTTGGTGTTTTACTCATGAGGTTCTTGCCTATGTCTATGTCCTGAATGGTTTTGCCTAGATTTTCTTCTAGGGTTTTGATGCTGTTAGGTCTTATGTTTAAGTCTTTAATCCATCTGGAGTTAATTTTAGTGTAAGATGTCAGAAAGGGGTCCAGTTTCTGCTTTTTGCACACAGCTAGTCAGTTTTCCCAACACCATTTATTAAACAGGGAATCCTTTCCACATTAATTGGTTTTGTCAGGTTTGTCTAAGATCAAATGGTTGCGGATGTGTGGCATTGCCTCTGAGGCCTCTGTTTGGTTCCACTGGTCTATATCTCTGTTTTGGTACCAATACCATGCTCTTTTGATTACTGTAGCCTTATAGTATAGTCTGAAGTCAAGTAGCATGATGGCTCCAGCTTTTTTGCTTTTGCTTAGGATTTCCTTGGCTATGTGGGCTCTCTTTTGGTTCCATATGAAGTTTAAGGTGTTTCTTTCTAGTTCTGTGAAGAGGGTCATAGGTAGCTTGATGGGGATACCCTTGAATCCATAAATTACTTTGGGCAGTATGGCCATTTTCACAATATTGATTCTTCCTAACCATGAGCATGAAATGTTTTTCCATCTGTTTGCATCCTCTGTTATTTCCTTGAGCAGTGGTTTGTAGTTCTCCTTGAAGAGGTCCTTTATATTCTTTGTTAGTTGTATTCCTAGGTATTTTATTCTCTTTGTAGCAATTGTGAATGGGAGTTCAGCTCTTGATTTGGCTCTCTTTAAGTGTATTATTGGTGTATAGGAATGCTTGTGATTTCTGCACATTGATTCTGTATCCTGAGATTTTGCTGAAGATGTTTATCAGTTTCAGGAGATTTTGGGGTGAGACAATGGGGTCTTCTAAATATACAATCATGTCATCTGCAAATAGAGACAATTTGACTTCCTCCTTTCCTAATTGAATACTCTTTATTCCTTTTTCTTGCTTGATTGCTCTGGCTAGAAATTCCTATACTATATTGAATAGGAGTGGTGAGAGAAGACATCCTTGTCAAGTGCCAGATTTAAAAGGGAACGCTTCTAGTTTTTGCCCATTCAGCATGATATTGGCTGTGGGTTTGTTGTAAATAGCTTTTATTATTTTGAAATATGTTCCATCAATACCTAGTTTATTGAGAGTTTTTAGCATAAAGGGCTGTTGAATTTTGTTGAAGGTCTTCTCAGCATCTATTGAGATAATCATGTGGTTTTTGTCTTTGGTTCTGTTTATGTGGTGGATTACACTTATAGACTTCATGTGTTGAACCAGCCTTGCATCCCCAGGATGAAGCCTAATTGACCATGTGGATAAGCTTTTCGATGTGCTGTTGCAATCAGTTTGCCAGTATTTTTTGAAGATTTTTGCATCGATGTTAATCATGGATATTGGCCTGAAGTTTTCTTTTTTTGTTGAGTCTCTGCTGGGTTTTGGTATCAGGATGATGTTGGTCTCATAAAATGATTTGGGAAGGATTCCCTCTTTTTGTATTGTTTGGAATAATTTCAGAAGGAGTAGTCCAAGCTCCTCGTTGTATGTCTGGTACAATTTGGCTGTGAACCCATCTGGTCCTGGACGTTTTTTTCGTTGGTATGCTATGAATTGCTGCCTCAACTTCAGCCCTTATTATTGGTCTATTCAGAGTTTTGATTTCTTCCTGGTTTAGGCTTGGTAGGGTGCAAGTGTCCAGAAATTTATCCATTTCTTCCAGGTTTACTGGTTTATGTGCATAGAGTTGTTTGTAGTAATCTCTGATGGTAGTTTATATTTCTGTGGAATCTGTGGTGATATCCCCTTTATCGTTTTTTATTGCATCTATTTGATTCTTCTCTCTTTTCTTTTTTATTAATCTGGCTAGCAGTCTCTCTATTTTGTTGATCTTTTCAAAAAACCAGCTCCTAGATTTATTGATTTTTTGAAGGGTTTTTTGTGTCTCTATTTCCTTCAGTTCTGCTCTGATCTTAGTTATTTCTTGTATTCTGCTAGCTTTTGAGTTTTCTTGTTCTTTCTCCTCTAGCCCTTTCGATTTTGAGGATAATGTATAGATTTTAGATCTTTCCTTGCTCCTGATGTGGGCATTTATTGCTATAAATTTCCCTCTAGATACCGCTTTAAATGTGTCCCAGAGATTCTGGTACATTGTGTCTTCATTCTTGTTGGTTTCAAAGAACATCATTATTTCTGCCTTCATTTCATTGTTTATCCAGTTGACATTCAGGAGCCAGTTGTTCAGTTTCCATGAAGTTGTGCAATTCTGAGTTAGTTTCTTAATCCTGAGTTCTAATTTGATTGCACTGTGGTCTGAGAGACTGTTTGTTATGATTTCCAGTTTTGTTTTTTTCTGCATTTGCTGAAGTGTAATTTAGTTCCAATTATGTTGCCAATTTTAGAGTAGGTGCAATATGGTGCTGAGAAGAATGTATATTCTGTGGATTTGGGGTGGAGTGTTCTGTAGATGTCTGTTAGGTCCACTTGCTCCAGATCTGAGGTCAAGTCCTGGATATCCTTGCTAATTTTCTGTATCATAAATCTGTCTAATATTAACAGTGGAGTGCTAAAAAGTCTCCCACTGTTATTGTGTGGGAGTCTAATCTCTTTGTAGGTGGTTAAGAACTTGCTTTATGTATCTGGATGCTCCTGTATTGGGTGTGTATATATTTAGGTTCTTTAGCTCTTTATGTTGCATTGATCCTTTTACCATTATGTAATGCCCTTCTTTGTCTCTTTTGATCTTTGTTGGTTTAAAATCCATTTTATCAGAGACTAGGATTGCAACTCCTGGGTTTTTTGTTTGTTTGTTTGTTTGTTTGTTTCTCTCTCCATTTGCTTGGTAAATCTTCCTCCATTCCTTTAGTTTGAGCCTATGTGTGTCCTTGCACATGAGATGGGGTTCCTGAATACAGCACACTGATAGGTCTTGACTTTTTATCCAATTTGCCAGTCTGTGTCTTTTGATTGGGGCATTTAGCCCATTTACATTTAGGATTAATATTGTTATGTATGAATTTAACCCTGCCATTTTGATGCTAGCTGGTTGTTTTGCCTGCTAGTTGATACGATTTCTTCATTGTGTTGATGGTCTTTACCCTTCGGTACCTTTTTGGAGTGGCTGGTACTGGTTGTTCCTTTCCATGTTTAGTGGTTCTTTCAGGAGCTCTTGTAAGATAGGCCTGGTGGTTATATTCTCTCAGCATTTGCTTGTCTGTAAAGAATTTTATTTCTCCTTCATGAAGCTAATTTTGAGTGTTTTCCAGCTTGGATTCTTTCTCCCCATCACATTCAGGTACACTTATCAAAGGCAGATTTAGTCTTTTCACATAATCCCATATTTCTTGGAGGTTTTGTTCTTTTCTTTTCACTCTTTTTTCTCTAATCTTGCCTTCTCATTTTATTTCATTGAGTTGATCTCTGATATCCTTTCTTTTGCTTGGTTGATTTGGCTATTGAAACTTATGTATGCTTTGTGAAGTTCTAGAATGCAGAGATAACTCACCTTCTGCCCACATCTTACTAGGAACTGCACTCCAGGGCTGTTCCTATTCAGCCATCTTGCTCCCCCCAACACCTTCTCTTAATAAAATCACTCAAAAAGTAGAAATCAAAGGGAAATTACACAACCTGATTAAGAGAATCTATGGAAAAATACATGGTAACACTATAGTTAATGGTGAGAGACTGAAACCTTTCCCTCTAATCCTGAGAACAAGACATATAATTCTACTCTACCATTCTATTCAATATTATACTTAGTTTTTGTCAGGGCAATAAGGCAATTCATATATACCTACATATATATATATATATATATATATATATATATCCATATATACATATACCTACATATATATATATACTTACACACATATATATGTATATATATATAAGATTGTAACAAAGGAATTTAAAAATTTCTTCTTTGAAATGGTTATAATCTTGTATGTAGAAATCAGAAGGAATTTACTAAACAATGATATAAGAGCTAATAAACTACTCCAGCAAGCTTGAAGGATTTAATATCAATATTCAAATATCAACTGTATTTCTATACACCTGTAGTGAATAACCATTAAATAAAAATAAAATAAAAGGAATTAATTTAATGAAAGAAATGCAGTACTTGTGCTCTGAAAACTGTAAGCCATTTTGAAAGACACTAAATGAGACTTAATAAACAGAAACAAATGTTTATTTATAGAAGCCTTTATGTAGTTAGGATGCCAATACTCCTAAATTGATCTAAATTTAATGTGAGCCCTATCAAAATTTAACTGCTTTCTTTTTAAAGGAAATTGGTAAATTCATCCTGAAATACATTTGAAAATTCAAGAGACCCAGAATAGTCAAAACAATCTTGAAATAGAACAAAGTTGGAGTATTTTCTGATTTCTAAACTTAATACAAACCGTCTATGTTAGAGACAGATTGGTCTGCCATAAAGATAGGCATATAGATAAATGAAATTGGATTGAGTTCTAAAGATAATCGTCTACCTTTATTGTTAGTTGAATTTGAAAGCCATGCCAAGAAAATTCAGTGGGGGAAAAATAATCTTTTCAAATAATGATGTAGAGACACATAGATGTTCACATGCAAAATAATTCTGTATTCTTATTTATTATTCTCTATGCCAATATTTATATTAGTTATTCTATATTCTTATCAGTTATTATTCTATAACCTATAGCTAATTCAAAACCTAAATGTAAGCTAAGCCTACAGAAGTCTTAGAATAAAACCTAGAGTTAGCATGGGTTAAGAAAAGCCTTCTTAGATAGGACAACAAATACACAAGCAACAACAACAACAACAAAAATAGTTTGGATTTCCTCAAAATTAAAAAATTTTTGTGTCAAATCCACAAAATTAAGGAAATATTTGCAAACAATAAGTCTGATAAGGGCTTTGTTTTTAGAAAATATATGACTCTGACTACCCAAAAAGATAAATAATTCAATTTTTTTAAAAAAATGCAAAAAGTCCAACACCCGTCTATGAGTGAGAATATGCGGTGTTTGGTTTTCTGTTCCTGTGTCAGTTTGCTGAGAATGATGGCTTCCAGGTTCATCCATGTCCCTACAAAAGATGCAAACTCATCGTCTGTCAGGGGGAAAAAGGGGAGGGACAGCGGGGGGTGGAGAGTTGGGGAGGGATAGCATGGGGAGAAATAACAGATACAGGTGATGGGGAGGAAGGCAGCAAATCACACTGCCATGTGTGTACCTATGTAACAATCTTGCATGTTCTTCACATGTACCCCCAAACCTAAAATGCAATAAAAAGTATATTTAAAAAAATGCAAAAAGTCTCTGAATAGATATTTCTCAAAAAAAAAAAAAAAAAGGCGAACCCAGGAAATACATGAAAAGATGCTCAACATCATTAGTCACTAGAGTAATACAATTAAAAACTACAATGAGATGTCGCTTCTGAAACCCACCAGAATGACTCTAACAAACAAGTAATCACAAGTGTTAGTGAAGAAATGGAGAAACTGAGACTCTCACACATTACTAGTGGGAATGCAAAGTGTTGCAAATTATTGGAAAATAGCGTGAACATTCTTGAAAATATTAAGCATAGAGTTATTATATGACTCAACAATGCCACTTCTAGGTATATACCCAAGAAAAATGGAAAACAACTTAACACAGTATTTGTGCATGAATGGTCATGACATTACCTATTACACTTAAAACCAAAAAGTTAAAATGCAAATGCCCATTAACTGCTGAATGAAAAAACAAAATGTGACGTGTCCATAACAGAACACCACTTGGCAACAAAAACAAATTGAATACTGATATATGCTGCAATATTGATGAATCTTAAAAAAATTTTGCTAATGGGAATATATCAGTTATAAATAATCTTATGTGATATAATGCTATTTAAATGAAATGTCTAGAATAGGAAAAAAAAAAACCCTCTAGAGACAAAGAATATGTAAATGGTTTTAGAGGTGCCTGTGGCTGGGGATTGAGGAGAGGAGTAGGGATTGTGAATGACTGTTAAAAGTAATGAAATTTTGAGTCGTTTTAAAATAATGAAAATGTTCTACAATTAAATTGTGATGATGATGAAACAAGTCTGTGAGTATACTAAAACACACTGAACTGTACAATTTAAATGCATTGTTTGTATAATATGTGAATTATATATCAATTAAGCTGTTAAGAACTATCCAAAGAAAACAGCTAAACTTAGCAGGGTTTAAGTGGGGAACATTCAAGCAGTAAATGGATATAACTGAAATAAAGAAAGAAATAATCTCTGTTGTTAGGTGGGTAGAGCTCATCTTCAGGAGCCTAGGAGCAGAAAATAATGTAAAACAAGAAATTCTGAGAGCAGACAGCTGAAAATTTTAGTAATGGGGGTTAGTAGGTAGTGGACATTTTTACAGAATTTCTCCTGAGAACAATTATCTTTTCAGAAACTAGAAAACAATCCACATGAAGTTTTTTTGAAGCAGTCACATCTAGGAATAGAGAAATAAATACTGTTGCTGGATTAAATAAATATCTCTTACGTCCATACACATGAAACAAACCAGATTCCCGTTGACCACCTCCTCTCTCTAGTTTATTTTAAACTGTTTCCAGTCAGACTGAGGATGAAATTCACAGATAAAAGATGACACATTATTGGAGTTTAGAAATGGTGGTATTAGTTTTGCAGGCTCTCACCCTGAGCCAAAGACATGGGCAGATTTATATTAATTCCAGAATTGGCCAGAAAAACTTTAGTTTATCATGGGAAGAAGAGTGAGATGTGAGTCACAACCACAAAACGCTTTATTTCATGTGAAACTGGTGTAAGTGAGAACTTTAAATGGTATTGACAGGAGTGTGAATTTTCTTTTTTGAGAGTTCCACCTGCCTAAAAGTGGAAGCTTCCCCTGCTGCTGCCCATGCTGTCCTCGTTTGAGGGATAAACAAAAGCCTTCTCTCCAAAAGTCTGTCAATCCTGCACTTTTCTGAGGCACTGAATTCATTTAAAGTAAAAAAAAAAAAAAAAAAAAAAAAAAAAAAAGAAGTGCTAAACGAATACATTGTCAAACTAAAAATGATTTTAATTTTTTAAAGGGGAACTTGGCATACCAATTATTCTGAATAATTATCTCAGCAATGTGTAGTTTTGTGTTACCTATTACTATGATAGCAAGAAATCCAATAACATACCTACCATTCTAAACAGTAGTTACCATTGGGCTCCAAAGTATAACTAGCAAGAAATGACTCCAAAATTTGTGTATAAATGCTATAGAAGGTGGGGAGCAAAAATGCTACTTCAGTAAATATTATCAGAGAAAATGTTAATACCAGATTGTCTGCTTTTATTTTTTAATATTTATCAAAAATTAAATAAAAACAAGAATCTGATATCTTAAACCAAATAATTATTTTATAGTTTCTTGACAGCTGTGCACTAATTTAATTCATACGATAAATTTATTGAAGTATCAACTTATCACCCCTGATTTTTAATATTTCCTATCTTTCCATTTTAATCCAAGGAAGTTATTTTTTAAATTTTTTATTATTATTTTTAAAGTAAAAAAGATGCTTTCCTGTGCTCTTTTTCAACGAAGAGACTATTATAGTCATTCATTTAGGTTTATACAATAAAAACATATATAATGTCTCCAGTTTTAATTCATCGTATTTTTCTTCTTTCCAACAATCAAGCTGGGAACATTTTTTTCAAGTGCTCCTTTCAAGTACTGCTCTTTAATTTCAATTCATTGGCTGGTACACATGACCTGATAAAAGATGGGATCTGGTTAATACTCCTGATCCATTGTGTTCACACTGGCTTCCTCTGTCGTACCCTGATCCAGAGCAGTGCACAATAGGAGGCATTTTGGTGCTTAATGTGCATAATTATTAAGGTGTGACAAAGGAATGGAGGAATTGCAGAGGCAATCTGTTCTTCAATCTGGGCTGTCTGAGGACCCTTTCAGAGCAGCAGAGTGTTAATTTCCTGAACATCTCATGATAAGCAAAACAAGGCTTCTCTGACAAGAAGGTTGCCATAAAAACATGTCGTTGGTGCATGAATTATTCCCCAATGTAATAAAAACAACAGTGAAATAGGAGGATTAGTTCTCAGGTAAAGAAACTCTTAAGCTTTTATAAACAATTTGTGTCCTTCTATGAAGAGGAAAAGAAAAAGACAACTAGCTTATACACAAATATATATATATACATATATGTTTGTGTATGTATGGAGAGAGAGAGAGAGAGAGAGAGTCTCACTCTGTTGCCAGGCTAGAGTGCAGTGGCGAGATCTCAGCTTGCTGCAACCTCCACTTCCAAGGTTCAAGTGATTCTCCTGCCTCAGTCTCCTGAGTAGCTGGAACTAAAGGCGCATCCCACCACACTCAGCTAATTTTTGTATTTTTAGTAGAGGCCGGGTTTCACCATGCTGGCCAGGGTGGTCTCCATCTCCTGACCTCGTGGTCCGCCCACCTCGGCATCCCAAAGTGCTGGGATTACAGGTGTGAGCCACTGTACATGGACTAGTTTATATTTTGAAAGTTAATGAATCTCCTAATATGCAGGCATTTTTACTATATATAAGCAGTGACAACAAAACAGAACTTACGATGATTCCTGGTGATACGGAAGTCTATTCCTTTTCACAGAGTGTAGCTTGCAAAACTTGCTTGACTGTTGAAGAAATAGAGCTTATCATTGATAAATATTATTTCCTTGGGCATTGTTACAGATAGCTGTGAAAACCAGTAAACAGTAAAATTCCAAATACATGTATCATGTAATAGAGTTATCACTTAGGAAATAAAAATGGATCTAGTGCAATATGATGAGCTTAAAAATCAACCCCGTCTACTTCTTCTTGACTAGCCTTTAACATATTCTATTTAAAGCAAATGCTGTCTCAGAAAAATGAAATGAACCAAAATTTATGTTTTTTAACTTCCTTAGGTTGAGAAAAAGTATTACTATAATGAATGATACAAAATACCTATTTTCCCCCTTAGCTGGAAATATCAGGTTATGTTATATAATTTTGGTCTCTAAAGTAACCCATCAACTCAGAAGTTAAAAGCTGTGTTTTGTGGCCCCCTGTGAGGTTGCATATCTAGTTACCTGGGAGAGTATTGCTTTTCTTATGCTGCACCTCAAGACTTTCAGAAATCATCTAGAGAGCTAGCAGCAGTGGTCTTCAGTCTGAGCCTTTTGAAAGGAAAACAAACAAAAAAAATAACAAGAGCAGAGGCAGTTTGGAATATACTCCCTCTTGCTTCTTTTAGCTTTGACTCCACTGGTATGCTCAGCAGCTTATGCTATTCAGCTTTATATGAGTGATTTGTGGATGTCTTTTATGACGGTTTGAAAATCATCTCAGACCTCTTTTTCTTTGTCACATGGGTAGCAATTTAAGTAGATTAAATAAGAGTTAACCCACCTCAAACTGGGTATCTATTTCATGTAGAGAGAAACAGCAGTCCATTCCAATTAAGGTGTTGCCTAAGGTGGAAGGTAGGAGCCTTAAACAGAGATGTATAACAAAATGGAATATTTTAGTCACACTCTGAAGATGCGTGATTCTGAATTTTAGTTTGTTAAAATATATAAACTGTTAGTTCTCTCTGGCAGAGTGTCTGATTCAGGTCCAGGTTGAATCAATCTGAATGTTTGGTGTTTTTGCGAGTTGCATTTTGGTGTTTTTGCGAGTTGCACTTTGATAAACCCACAATATGTTAAGTATTACCAAAATACATGAATGTTTCAGTCAGTTACTGAATATTACAATTAATCTTAAGCTGCAATATGATATGAGTGTGGATTTGATTCAGTCTCTCCTCTCATGAAGGGTTTGTGGAATTTTGCAGAATTAGCTGTGTCTCTATTAAATGTGATATATATGTGTGTGATCTGCTGAGGTTTTTACATTTTGTTCTCATTATTTTATGTATGGTTGTATTACCCATTCTTTTGCAGTATTTTTAAAAGTCAACTTGTTATATTTGTAAGGAAGTTTCATCCGGATTCCCAATCTTCATAGGTGTTGTAACCAAAAGAGCAAATTCTTTTTTTTTTTTCCCTCAGACGCACTCTGCTACCGTGTTACCAAGAAGTCAAGGTGGCAGGGGGCGGCGGGGGGTTGCTTATGCAGGGAAACTATAATCTAGAAATGCAATCTAGTCAAAATTACAGGAAACAGTTGTTGAAAGAGTTAGACACATTTTACACAGTTAGTGGGTGGATCATTCTGCACTTTAGATGAAGATCCGCAAAGGTGGACATTCTGAAAACCAGGATATACACAAAGAAACAGTTAACTTCATACAATAAACAGAGAAACTAGGGGTGAAAGAGGGTAGGGAGAACAGAAGTATGAGAGAGGTAAGAGAGATGTGAGAGTGTATTAGTTTCCTGTGGCTCCTGTGACAAATTCCCACAAGGCTTTGTCGTAAAGCCACAGAGATAAATGACTTCAGACTTTCTTTTTCTTTCTTTTTTTTTTTCTAAGATGGGGTTTCACCGTATTGGTCAGGCTGGTCTCGAACTCCTGACCTCAGGTGATCCGCCCACCTCAGCCTCCCAAAGTGCTGGGATTACCGGCGTGAGCCACCGCACCCGGCAATTTCAGAATTCTTAAGGCTAGACATCCAACATCAAGGCAGCTGGCAGAGCTGCACTCCTTCTGAGGGTCTAGAGAATAATCTGTTACTTGCCTCCTCCAGTTTCAGATGGCTTCCAACATTCCTTGCTTGTGGTCACATCACTCAGATCTTCAAGGCAAACACTTTCAAACCTCTCTGTGTTCCATCTGTACATCCTCTTCTTTCCTGTGTGATTGCCTGTAAGATCTCTCCTAGACTCCCAGTAATAAAAATGCAGGTGATTGCATTTAAGGCCCATCCAGACAGGATAATCTTCCTGCTTCAAGAGCTTTAATGTAATCATGGTTTTTATTTTTTTCCATCATAAGGTAACACTTGCAGGTTCTGGGAATCTGGGACTTAAGATGCAGATATATTTTGGGGGATTGTGATTTTTAAGCCTTCACAGAGGGAAAAGAACTTTTATCAGGAAGCTGAAGGTAGTACAGAAAGTAATCATTGGAAAAATCCTAGATGGAGGAGCAGCCACAGGCTGTAACAGAAGTATCTAAGATCAATTTAAACGGTATGCCTTGCTGAGATAAAAACGACCTTGATCTTCTTACATTTTCAATGACTACTGCTTCAAAAACAAAGCCTTGTGAGAAAAGCTATCTGAGTTTCACAGAAGTAGAAACGTCTGTCAAAAATGACCATGAGAATTTTAATCCCTGCAAGAATTGGCGACAGGACTTCCCACAGGACTTGGGGTAAAAGCTTGAGCTAATTTTATCTAAATATCAAAGAGCAGTGTTGCTTAGCTGATATCTGGATAGCAGTATTACTGTGGCTTACACTGGGGCTTAACAATGACTAGGTTTTTTTTGGTTTTTGGTTTTTGGTTTTTTGTTTTTTTCCTGCAGCCACTCTGTTCTTCCTTGAGTATTCACACATTTCTGGGATCCATCTTAATTAACTCTGTTTTTCTATCTTTTTCTTTGCTATCTCATTGTGACCTGGACACCTCCTGCCTAAGCTTGAATGAAAGAGCTTGCTGATACTCATTTGTATTTACAAAATATAAAAGATTTCAGGTCCAGCGCAATGGGAGTTCCCATCTGCTTGCGCCTTGCATCACAGTTTTCATTCGTGAAATATTGGGTGTTTTTTTTCTTGGCAGGGAACTTTACTGATAGTACATGACAAAATGTAAGACTCCCATTCTTCAGGGGTTCTGGGTTAAAAACTGCATCAGAAAGGAGAGAATCTCAGTGTGATGGGGACTGAGTTTGGACAAGGACTTTACCAACTGAGTACCTATCTCTCCCTCTCATACTCTCTCTAAAGCAGGTGGACCCGGGGCTCTCATTCCTTGGTGGCCATGTGGACCATAAGGTCCAACACCTTGTTGCTATAGCCAACTTTATTGCCATACCAAGAAATGAGCTTGACAAAGTGGTCTTTGAGAGCCATAACAGTTCTAATATCAAAGGTGGAAGAGTGGGTGTCACTGTTAAAATTGGATGGGGAAAATCTGGTGCGCAGTGTAGGCCAGGATGCACCTGAGGAAGTCCCCTAATGCCTGTTTCACCACCTTTTGGATGTTATAATATTTGGCAACTCTCTTCAGAAAGCACGCCAGTTCCACAACTGACACACTGTCAGTAGTTACAGAAGGCCATGTCAATGAGCTTCTCATTCAACTCAGAGATGATCTTGTCCACAGCCTTGGCAGTGCCAGTAGATGCAGGGATAATGTTCTGGAGAACCCCATGGTCATCACACCTGTCTCCCAGAGGGAACATCCAGTGTTTTCTGGGTAACAGTAATGTCATGGACTGTGATTATGAGTCTCTCCATGTTGCCAGAGTTGTCACAGGTGACCATGGCAAGGGGACCAAGCAGTTGGTGAGGCCAGGGGCACAGCTGACAATCATGTTTGTTTTCATACTATTTATGGTTCACACATCACAAACAGAGGAGAATCAGCAGAAGGGTCAGAGATGATGACTCTTCTACATCTACCTTCTAAGTGAGCTCAAGCCTTCACCAAGATAGTAAAGACACCAGTGAACCAAAAAACACATTGAGCACGAGCATCATCTATTTGATTTTGGTGGGATCTCACTCCTGGAAGATGCAGATGGGATTCTCATTGATGACCAGATTCCTTTTCTCAGCATTGACAATGCCCTGAAATTTGTCATGAATGAAATTATACAGGAACATGGAGAAGATGTAATTGATATCAGTAAAGGTGTCATTAATGATGACAATATCCACTTTGCTGGGGTTAAGAGCAACCCTGATGACCGGACATCCAACATCGCCACATTCGCTTCCCCTGGCCTTCACTGTCACCATCGTGTCTTGGGGATGCAGTTGCCACTGTATGAGAAGATGTGGCTATCTGTCGAACGGGGAAGAGAACAGAGCTTCAGTCATAAAACTTAATATTCAAATCTATAATGAGAGAGATTATTAATCCCCATCAGAAAACACTTTGTTTTTTTGGAAGGGAGAGACTTTTCAGACTGACTTCAGAATTATGTAAGTGCTATCAGTACCTGGTATTTATAGTCTGCCCTAAACCTCCCTGGCACATCTAAAAGGAAGGCATTCTTTAGTTAATGGCAAGGCCCACATCAGAATTTATAGTAAAAAATAAAGAGAATACGTACATATACGTGTGATTGTGTATTATATACGAGAAAGTAAAAAAAAAGGGATTATATATATGTGTGTGATTATATATTATATATGTGAAAGTAAAGAGATTATCAGTCAATGGGCTGGCGGGAACAGACAAAGAGAAAAGCCACTGACACTGTAAAGCCTTACACAGGTAGGTTTCATAGTGCTGGTTCTGGTTTGCATTTCCTTAAATTTTCAGTTTCATAGACATCCCCCAAAATGACACAAAGTAGGACACATAGTTTAGAACGAGGTGCCAGGTCTCCTTTGCAGGGCATTCTAATGAGCTGCTTTACCTACCGGATGAGGCTGGACAGCAAAGGGGAGGCTGAGGATTCTCCTGGAGCATCAGGGGCGTGCAAAGGAGGAGGTGTTTTCCCTTTGCCTCCATAAAGGGGAAGGGGTTGCTAAGGCAGCTCTTCAAAAAGCTTTGTATATTTTCTCTAGAGCTTGAGAAGCTAACATGTGACTTTTGCCAAGAAAGGAGTCTTGATGCCAGGGAACTGTGCCTGGAACTGATACTTTCTGGCTGCCCAAGGGTTAAGTCTGCACTGGAGTGAGCTGAGCTTCCCCGGCTGGTGGGACAACGGTTTGAGAATTTACTTATGAACTAAGCCTGTTTGAAAGAGCCAGCCTGGCCATCTCACTACAGAAGACTACCTGGATTCCTGAAGGAACCTCTAAAGAATAAAGTCGGCCAGGCGCGGTGGCTCACGCCTGTAATCCCAGCACTTTGGGAGGCCGAGGCGGGCGGATGACAAGGTTAAGCGATCGAGACCATCCTGGCCAACATGGTGAAACTCCGTCTTGACTAAAAAACACAAAAATTAGCTGGGCGTGGTGGCACGTGCCTGTAGTCCCACGTACTCGGGAGGCTAAGGCAGGAGCATTGCTTGAACCCGGGAGGCGGAGACTGCAGTGAGCCGAGATTGCACCACTGCACTCCAGCCTAGCCCCTGGTGACAGAGCAAGACTCAGTCTCAAAAAAAAAAAAAAAAAAAAAAAAAAAA